>JANHGC010006477.1:327920-340625 GCA_027560395.1 Boaedon fuliginosus | reverse complement strand
TCTCTCTCTCTCTCTCTTTCTTTCTTTTCTTTTCTTTTCTTTTCTTTTCTTTTCTTTCTTTTGTTTCTTTGCATTGCATATTTATATACAGTCACATAATTCCATGAGTTCTCATGGTTATTGTACATTAAAATCCAAAGTTATTGTAAGAATAATACAGAAATAATATTTCTTAAAACTATCAAAGCTCTTTCATGAATTACTATACTAAAATAAAAATACAGTGGTACCTTGGTACTCAACTGCTTTGAAACTCATCAAATTTGGTACTCAACACATTTTGACACAAACATTTTGTCCCAGTACTCATTGTTTGTTTGCTACTCAATGCACAAGCTAGAATGTGTTGTGACTCACTACATTATTCCTTATGGGAAAAGAATTGTTTGGTACTCATTGCTTTTGCTACTCATCATGCCTCCTGGAACCAACTAACAATGAGCACTGAGGTTCCACTGTAATAGGAATAAGTATATTGATGATAAGAGTCCAGTCTGGGTTGATTACTGGGACCAAAGCTTTCAATTGTATTGGAGCCCATCTTTAGGGAACTTCTCTCTAGCAGAGTGGGCTGTTCTGTGTGTGGTATTTACATGGTGCTTGTTGTATGTGGCTTTTTAGAAGTTGATCAATGGTGATGGCAGAATATTAAGTCATTGGCTGCTATTTGCTTGTGCTACCAAGCCCTTGCTTCCTAAGTACTTGATAAGCTGGTGGTAAATCACCATTCCTGTTGACAGTCAACCAGAGTACAGTTTATCAAGTACTTAGGAAGTGAGGGCTTGGCAGGACAAGCAAACAACAGCCAATGACTTATCTAAAAAGCCACAGTCCAAAAGCTCAGAAGACAAAACCTCTGGTCCCAGTGACTGACCCAGATTGGATCCTGCAACATTATGCTGAGACATATTCTCCTTCATTCATACTGATGATAGAACTAAACTGTGTGTATAAATATCTCAGTTTCTAAAAGTTTCCTTTAGGTCAGGAGGGCTGGAGCCAACAGGATTCTGGTGAAGGATTATTTCAGATGGTTAAAGGTATAGGTAAAAGTTCCCCTCATATGTACGTGCTGGTCAGTTCCTGACTCTAGGTGGCAGTGCTCATCTCAGCCAAAGAGCCAGTGTCTCTGTGGTCATGTGGCTGGCATGACTATACGCCGAAGGCGCACACAATGCGGTTACCTTCCCACCAAAGGTGGTCCCTATTTTTCTACTTGCATTTTCACATGCTTTCGAACTGCTAGGTTGGCAGAAGCTGGGACAAGTAACGGGAGTTCACTCCATTACACAGCACTAGGGATTCGAACCACCGACCTTTCTGATCGACAAGCTCAGCGTCTTACCCACTGAGCCACCTGTCCCTTTAAAGTATTCTAACATTACTCAAATGTTTCTGAACTGGAATGCTACAATAAGAGAAATAATGTAACAAGGCAGCATTCAATTTCATCACACATTTCCAGGTTCAGATAGTAATTTACATAAAAGATTTTGGGGTGGTAGTATCACAGTAAATGAAGCTACTATTGAGAAAGGTAGGCAATCAATCCAACATAAGCCACATAGGTATATTTACCCTTGTTTAAGGGAAATCAAGCAATTTGTATAATTTAAAACCAGTGTGTGTGTGTATAAAATACATTTTGACATATTTTACGTATATAATTATATTCTCTCAATTACTCCTGGAAATATTGTTCCTTCAATTCCCTAAGAGGTAACAGAGTGACTCTGTAAGATCATGTTAATTTACAGGCTGGCATGCTATATACAAGTTCTCCAGTGTTTTCTGCTACCTTCTCCATTTGCAATCAAAACTAAAGGCTTTGAGTTTTAGTCTAGCAGTTTGTTCCTATTTTTACACATAACACAAAATCAGTTTTTCCACCAACGCCTATCTTTCAGTAAAGTTAAGACTTAACTCCCAAAATAAATGAAGAGTACTAGGCTAGGAAAGTTTACAATATGCAAACTCATTGCTTTCCACACAATTCTCTAAGTTTTAGCTTGTTCTGTTAAATTTTGAAGACACTCTTGGACTTGATCATCAAATTGCAACATTTTAGTTCCCATAGGAGTAATTTTAAGAAAAAAATTACAAATGAATTAGTGCATATTTTCTTGAATTAGGGTGTGCATTCCTGGCAATGTAAACAAATAACAAATGAATCAAATGACATACAAATAAACTGAAATGCAAAGATTAGCTCATTGTACTATAAAAGAAAAATTAAAATGCTTCTATCCAAAGATCGAGATGCCCACTGCTGTATTTGAAATTAGTCAAAACCTTGCATTTATATTTGCTTAATTACAATTCTATCTTTATTACGTGAGAGGATCCGATAAATAATCTGTTAATGATTTTTTGAATTCCAAAGTGGCTATGTCTTCCATTAAATTTTTCATGAGAAGAAAAAGGATTGTTTTATTTAAATAGTCTCATTCATTTGGCACTACCAAAAAGGCATTATTTGCACTTGCAAAAGAGTATCACACTACTTGTTCCCCGGATTTGTGTGCTGCTGTTAGTCTTGTATTCTCAAACTGTCCTATTTTAAAGCATAACTTTAAACAAATTATTAGGTAAAATCCAAACTTGTCCCGGTATCATTGTGAAGTTATTTAATTAACATACAGTACTATGCAATTTGACAGTATCATGACATAAAATGCAAGTCTTAGTTTGACATTGTACAACGTCTGTTTAGCACTAAAATCAGTTACCTGTTCAATGTTCTATACTGTAGCTAATAATCTCAATAATATATACTGCAGCAGAAATTCTATATATACATACACATACCTGCAGCATAACAGCTTACGTTGTAGGTGCACAATTATGAGAATTGTGCACCTACAACATAAGCTGTTATGCACAATTCTCATGATAACCTTTACAATTTCTGACTCCAAAATATCATGTCACTACTATTTTTATTTAATGTGTTCTCATGTATAATTCTTTACATATTCATCTCTTTATGATTGGATCACCAGAGTAGAACCTTTATCTCTTATATTATTCTTTTCCTCTTTTATTTCCCATCTACATTATCTGAAATCGTATTTGCTTTCTCTTTCCACCCTAAAAAAATCCAATTGTTTTTTTTACACTATAAAAATCCCCTTTCTGCATTATCTTCTTCTGCTTACATATTTCCTATAGCTTTTTCTGAATCTATGAAGAAAAGGATCATGTTATATTACTTCTATAAAGCTTTCTAATACTTACAAAATGTTGACATCCTTTTTTCTAGAATGTTATTTAACAGGAAAGCATGTACAAAAAAATCAAGTTGAATACAAAAAAAAGAGAGCTGAATTTGACAGACTAAAATTAATACCACTATTCTTCTCTTAACAGCATGTGATACTTGTCTCATACAGTAAACTCAAGACGTACCTTTTACATGATGGACTAAGGACACAATGTGCTGAATAAATGACTCCGATGTGCTTTTGCTGGCTTGTGGAAGCTTAATGTGGTCAAAGATGGATCGGAATTCTTGCTCCTTCTTGACCGAATGGACAAGTGTGCTAGCGAGCAGCCTGTCTTTAGTCAAGGAAGCAGGTCTAAGATGCGTAATAAAAACAAAAACAAGGAAAATAAGGTTTATGAAAAATGAGCTCTTCTATGGATATGAGAAGTGATTAAAACTATGGATAATTAATTACCTGTTTGAATCATCAAGTGGCACAGGTGCCATTTTAAGTTTAACTTCAGGTCGATGGGAGTCACTGGCTATCATTTTGATCCTAAGCGGGCTCTCCTCTCTGAAGATAGATTTCTCTCTCATATCCAGATTCTTGTGTAGAGGAGGACTATAATCAAAGAGTTCCTTGAGCTTTTCAGACTTTACCTGTTCAGGTGATTGCATCTCTTTCTTCATCATTCTTTCAGAACTTTTCTCATCTTCCTTGTGCTTATCTTTTACTAAAATAGGTCTTTCAACTATGTAGCTAGTTGTCTCTTTAACTTTATAGCCTTTATCTTCTCTAAATGCTTCACCTTCTCTATTTGCCTTTATAGAGATTTTAGACTTGTATTTGGAGCCTTCTTCCTCAACGTTACGATGAGATGCGGCAAAGTTCTTACCCTGATCTGCCAGAACAGACTTTCTGAACTGTCTATAATCTTCAGTTTCTTCTGTATCTTCCCCTTCTGAATCATTAAACTTTTGTTTTCCGGGCTCTTTATCCATATAATATTCCAAAGCTTCCTGGTCTTCCCATTCTCTCTCTCCCTCTGTCCTCCCCTTTTCTGCTCCTCTATCTTTCTGAGCATCTTTTTCTCTAGTGTTATTTCTATCAAGCAGGTATACCCTAGATTCTTCATCTGTATACCTGTAAATAGCAAAGAAGATAACATCTATTTTCACTGAAAAATAAACTAAAATCCAAAATCAATGCAGTTAATTTAATTTTAAGCACATGCAAAAAATAGTTTTTCAAAAGTTAATTATTTCAAAATCTAAACATTGTTTTGCACAATTACATTACTTCTGAGCCCTTTATAATTTTGCTAGAGAAGTTAAACTGTATACAGAGAAGCAGCTTGAATGATATATTCCAGCTCATAGCTTTCAATACAAATGCAGCATCTGAAACACTAGTCTATTTCATGAGAATAGCTTGGTGGAACAAGACTAAGTCCATCTGATCAGCCTTTTATCTCACATGGTCTAATAGATATAGAAAGTCCACAAATAGAAGACAGACCTCCTTCCCTACTGCTATGACCTATTATAGGTTTTTATTATATATGAATACTAGCTGCTTACCTGGCCTTGCTCAGGTTTTTTTTTATTTGACTGGCAATTTCCTTCAACCTTCTTTCATCCTACCTTCCTTCCTCCCTCCTTCCTTATGTCCTTCACTTCTCCTCCCCTGTGTGTTTGTTCCTCCCTCCCTTTCTCACTTCCTCCTTCTTTCTTTAGCTTATTACCTGGCTTTGCCCGGGTATTTATGTATGTGTGAGTGCTCCTCTTCTTCTCTCTCCTCCTCTTCCCCCTTCTCACACTGTGCTCATCTTTCCCTTCCTCCTTTCCTTCCCCTCGTGCTTTCCTTCCGTGTTCCTTTCTTTTCCTTCCTCTTTCCTTCTCCTCCCCCTCCCCTCCCCTCCCCCCTCCTTTCCTTGTAGGAGCAGGCAGCCTTCGGGCTTGGTTATGGAGCAAAGGGATCCCAGCCCCAGTGGCTCCGACATTTTTTCCACCTCCTGACTACTGTTGTGGTGCAGGCAGTGGGGGTAGAGTTCCTTCGCTCCTACAGCATCTGCCCGCCTGTCGACTGGTTCCCTTCCTTCTGTGGTGTGGCCAGCGGCGGGACAAGGAAGAGAGCAGCCGCCTGTGGATACCTTGCAGGGCTTTCCTGGGGGGCAGGGGGAGGCTACTTGCGGGGAGACTAACACGTGAGGCTCTGCCGGCGTCTGGGTGGGGAGAGGAAGCAGTTTCCCCTAGGAGAGGGCTTTCTTGGAAGAAGTCCGGTGAAGGGGCTGAAGAACCACATGGGGAACCCTTCAGAGGAAAACCCCGTGGGAACCCTTTTGCAGCAGCAGGTGGGTGGGGGTCCGACAAGGACCTCTAAGAAACTTTCAGGCATGGCTACCTGGCGTTTAACAGGCACATACTTGTTGTTCCAAAGCCGCAGCTGCTGGCTGAGCAAGTGAGTAGTTACAGCTCCTCCAGTCCTCCAGCTTCACGTAGCATGGCTGCTGCAGTGAGTCTCCCTTCCTCCTACTGTATCCCACATGACGCTGGGTTTGTGTGTCAACCGCTTAAGATAGCGACCATGTCTTTCAGGGGGGCCCCTCCACCCCCCTTTCTTTTCCTCCTCTTAATCCCCTCCATCTATGACAGTGATGGCTAACCTTTTTGGTACCGAGTGCCCAAAGTGCACACCTGCAACCCCAAAATGCAATGCAAGTGCCCCATGATGCGCCCACACATCTGCGTGTGTCCCCTGTGCATGAGCCTGCCTCCCTGCCCATTTTTGGCTTCCAGGTTGGTGGAGGCCTACCAGGACCAAAACAGGGTGTACGGACCCACACGCAAGTGCACGAACCCCCAAAATGCAATGTGAGTGCCCCCAGCACATGCACCCCACCCCCCTAGGCATGCACAGTGGAGACCTGAAAACCAGCTGGCTGGCGGGAGGCACACGGGTATGTGCAGTGGAGCTGGGCTGGGGCAACGGCTGGCGTGCGCGCAGAGGGCTCTGCGTGCCATTTGTGGCACGTGTGCCATAGGTTCGCCATCACGGATCTATGAGATCAACCAGTTTGTTTTGTGCATATTCCCCCCCTCATTCTCTTTGATAAGCATACTGCTGCCAGCCAAACTGTTTGAAAGCGCCTGTTTAAAAATGGTGCATCATGATGCCATTTTTGGCATGATGGCATTTTCATCATGCCATGAAATCTGCACATGCGCAGTTGAGAGTTGTTGCAAGTGTCCTCTTTGTGCCCCAAAAAAGGGGTCAAAAACGAAGCCTACCTTTTCCACACCCCGACAGTGCATTTCTTACTATGCTTTTCTCCTATCTAGCAAGTTTGAGGTTGATCGGTGCAGAATTGAAAGTTTGTATAAAGAACATACAAACAAACATCTGTACCCCACCTCTCTTTTATAGATATAGATGTAACTTGTTTTCTGATTAATTTAGTAGCCGGGCAGGAGAATAGTATTATGCATAGCTATAGCTTACTGTTACGTTTCATATGTAAGATAAATATTGTCAACTTCATAAACGAAAAATATTTTAAATCTATCTTGCAAAGTAATCAGTTAAATTTAATAGTCGAAAGAATATTATGCATGGTCTATGGCATATTATTGTAAATCATAATGATTATTTTATTAAGTATGAATGTGCAAACTTTGGCAATTCAGGAATGGAATATTCTAGAGAACTCCAAAAGAGTTTTCTCTCCAGAACATATTGTTTCAGAAGCACTATGAAAATTTCCAGAAGCAAATTTCCCAAGTTGGACAGAATTTGAGAGATAACGTTCCAATGTTTGCTGGAAAAATCAGTTCTCAAATTGTAAGTTCACACAATCCTACTAAGGATTCTTCTGTATTCTACTACTCAGCGAAGTATTAATGTATATTAATGTGTAAGTGCACTTTAGAAAAGGTATATATTTGCTAAAAATATAGAAATATTTTCAAAACAATTTTTTCCCAAAGTGAAAGCGTACTTTTAAATTTTTACAGATTTCCTGTGAATTCATTTATATTCCAAAATTCATTATATTAATTCATTATATTCCAAAAAAAGGGCATTTATCTTTCAAATTCAGTGAAATATAGACATCAAATATTGTTTACCTTCTAAAACCAAACTGTATTTTGAATAAACCTAGAGATACCTTTTACTGCATAGTATAACAGAAATGTTTTATGTTGACTAATTACGCACCATTATTTTGTTATTACTCACCTCTTCAGAAACTTTCCTCCTTTTGCACTTTCCTGCTCCCCAGCCTCTGGATAAAAGGAACGCATGCGAGTCTCTTCCCGTGCAGCATTCTGCGATGCAACTGCTTTGACAGGGCTTCTCCTTGAAGGAATGTGGTGTAATGGGCTATTCTGAGAAGGGCTGTAACGACTGGAACCATTTCCAAGAGAACCAGACCCAGATCTTTCAGGGCTATGCTGAATGGAATGTGAATGCTGAGGGGTGCCTTTTGTTGAGTGGACTGTACTGAGTAAGTGAGCATCAGAGCATGAAGAACTCTGACTAGGTGGAGAGGCAATAGAAGGGCTATGAGGTGACCGTGGACTGTTATCATATGCAGAAAGACCAGGCCAAATATCAGCTGAAGCTGCTGCTGATTTATTAAAATCATCTAAAGCTTCAGAAGGGTCGTGTTCAAATGTATTTTTCTCTTCCTCTTGGGATTTACTTTTTAATGGGCTGTCCTGCAAAGCAGCTGCCTCAGTTTTCTTCGGCTGTTTTTCTGATGATCCACGTCTTTTGGAAGAGACTGGAGATTTGCTATATGGAGATGAAGACCGAGATGAAGAGGATCTTGGAGATCTAGAAGATTTGTAGGATCTACGTGATCTGCTTCGAGATCTTTGAGAAGAGACCGAACGTCTTTTTGGACTCCTGGAACGTGAGCGGCCTCGTCTTGGACTTCGAGAATGCCTTCTATTCCAGACAGGCCTATAACCTCCACGGTGATATCTGCCTCCACCTCCTGGGTAATATCCTCTACCTCTTCCTCTATAGCCATAAGGACGTCTCATTCCTCTATTATTTCTGTAATCCCTGCGGTAATCTCTATTATAAACACGCTCTCTACTGCGAGATCGTGAGTATGTTCTAGAGCGAGACCTAGAACTAAGATAAAAAGTATGTTAGTATCTCCAAATTTCAAAATTTTCAAAACAAACCACATTACATTGTCTAAGTTCCACAACAAATTATTTAATAGTACAAGAATATAAAATTGATATGGAAAATACTATAAGGCAAGAGATACGTTGTAACAGCAAGTCCCAAGGATGTTAAAAGTTGCCATCAGAATATAGCACCTGGCTCAGATTTGCAAATAGAGATATTTTATCTTTATTGACAGGGTGTGATGGAAGTAATAAACTAACAGAAACCTACAACTATTTCCCTAGAATTATCTATAGACATTGTAATAATATCCTATTTGTTGAGAGCAGAAGATTGGTATTCTGAACTGGTATGTTTCAACGGTTAACAAGTAATATCTACAACAGGAAAAAGACTCATTGGTTTCTACAAACTTAAGTATCTACAGCTACTATACATTTATTAAGGTTTGCCTCCTTCCTGGCTGCTTTTATCTAAGTTTAAAGACTCCCCAGGGCTATTGGCTAAACATCATGATGAGTCAAGCTCAACTTGAAATAAACTATCTTTCTCAACGAAAGAGAAACTCTGTGCTTTGTTTTCCTCCCCTATCTCCTACATTAAGCACACCTATTTTATACTTTGTTTCCTTGGCCTAGATATTCATCTACCGTTGGCTTTCTCTTTCACTCTTCTCTCCTTTCTCACTGCTAACTTCACTAACCATAAAGCACTCTACGTATTTTTAGAATTCTGATAGACCCGTAGAAAGAATCCTCTGTCTGCTTGTTCAACAGGCAGCAAATATTTCTCCCTTACTTTTAGGTAAACGGAACAAATTTGCTTTTGAGCCATGAACATTTAGTGAAAAGGCAGAACTGGGAAATTTGAAACAATTGGGTAGAAGGTTACGAAACTGAGAAAAAGCAAATTAACAGCAAGCAGAAGCTTGGAGTCAATGGAAGATTTTAACAGCCTATAGAAAATTGGGGGGGGGGGGGCAGGCAACAAGAAGGGACCAAGGTTCACAAAAAAGGAAGGAAAGAAGTATGACTCATGTAGAATATATGAATGCAACCAGAAGTGTGCAATTTTAAGCAGTATTTTGAAGTTCTTCTAAAAATCATGTAAAAATCAAGCAACTAAATTGAATTAACATATAAAATGCAAAGTAAGTACCTGTAACGTTTTTTCCTAGAATGTGATCTGGATCTGGATCTTGAAGAGGAGTGAGATCTACTCTTTGATCTTGAGGAATGGGATCTAGTATTAGAGCGACCCATATTTTCCACAACAGTTTAAACCTGTCCAATAGAATGTAACATGAGGTCCCAATTTTATTATAAGCAGAGATAAATTACTTTGAATTTTAATCTAAATAGATCATAATACATACATCTCCATTTTTATTAAAACAGACTAAAAAGCAAAGCCCATTAGCACAATTTTATCTTTACTTTATCTCCTGCACAACTTAATCAAATTCTATGACCCTTGGGGCGGGAGGCCTAGTATGAGTAGAGGTGGAAGCATCTTTTTCAGTTAACTGAAGAAACGGAAGCTGTATACATTTAGATCCAATCCAATGTTTCTTAGTAATTAAAGATTAAAGGAAACATTAACCCTACCCACACAAACATTTCCTATAGCTCCACTAGATCTCAAAATGGAATGCCTAAGAATAATCGACAGCATTGGATTTCAAGCATAACGAGAGAAAAAAAAATCAGCAGCAAGAACCCCAGATAACAAGCACAGGTCAGCCTTTCTTAATATTTACAATGGGTATAGTTTACTCAACAGCCTTTTTTTTTTTTTTGAAATCTGTACACTGCTGTCTTGCTTCCAATTTTCTTACCTTAAACTAAAACCAATGATTCGCCAATTATTCCCTATTACACTTCAGAGAAATTCAGAGATGTTATACTTACACGTTCTGTACTTAAATAGAGATAAATACACATAAAAAAACACCCTGAGCTTTTAACAACCGTTTGGCACGATCTTTGAATTTACAAAAACGAACTCTTTTAAGTTTTGGAACAGCACAACCTACCAGAGAATCCTTTTTAATATATATATATATACATATAGGAGTTCAATAGCCAACCCCGCTGATGGCTTTATGATTTTAATTCCCTTCACGGCCTCTTCTCCAGATACATAAGCCGCCGGCAGCCAAAGGGCGACTAGGTCAGGGATCGCCGCCCCGCAACAGAGAAATAACACCGAAAAGAGGCGGCTTTTTCCGCCTTTCTTCTTCCCCCTCTCCCTCCTGGCAGTCCCGAAATACTCGCGAGCGGCGCCCAGGTTGCCTTGGCCGCGCCCAAACAAGAGGGAAGGGAGGAGGAGACAAGGCAGCTGACCGGGCCTCGGCAAAGGCGTGGAGCTCAACCGAAGCTCTTCCGCGTCTCCTTTTTCCTCCCTTCCCTTCCCCCACCATCAGCTCGCCGCGCGCTGGCGCGAGAGAAAATGGGGGCAGGAGATATTCTTAGCCCAAAGCGGGGGGGCGGGGGGGACAAAAAGTGGGAGGGGAACGCGCTGAGAGATAGAGAGATTCGCGCGCCACAACACGCGGAGAGCGCGGGGGGGGAGGGGAAGGAAATGAGATCGATACCATCGCGTGCAAGTATAACGGTCGAACCCACACCCACCCCGCAAAATTCACACGCGAGGTCTGAATCCTTCCCTGCCTCGACTCTTATAACCGCACGTTCGGATCTCGGCTTAGTCCGTGGCTCACCCTTTCTGGGGCGACACTTCCCGTCTGACTCTCACCACCCGGCGGCCATTTCCAGTCTCGACGAGGCAAGAAGAAATGGGGTGGAGGGAACGAAAAGGAAGGGGAAATCATAGAGAAGACTGGCTTTCTGCGACGTTGGAATAAATGGATACGTCAGTTCCGCTGCCGGCAGGCGGCCCGAAAAAGGATAGGAAAGCTGCCAGTCTGACTCTTGCCCGTCAGAAAGATGGCGCTTATAACAGGGAAAAATAACTCCTACAATTGATTTTTTTTTCCCAGAGTCACGTGATATAATTCCTTCCCTGAAGACTGCTGTATCTGGAGTGTAAAACTCCAGCCGACTGCTAGGTGGCAGACGAGGGATATTTCTGTGGCCTTTTTGGGAAAGAAGGCGGCAGGGAGAATCAGCGATAACTACTCCAGTGCGCATGCGGAGGAGAAGTATTCCTTATCAAGCGTGCATAATTTCAAAGAATGGATATGTTTTGAGATTTCTTTTCTTATATCTCTGAATGGGCATACAGTTTAGCTTTTCATATCGTCTGCAGAGTGGAAGGTGTCTTTGTGGTGTCGTTCCTAACAGCTGTTCTAGGTGAAGCTGAAACAAAGAACTAGGTGTAAGAAAATAAACAGTGTTTTTGGTGTTTGAAGACAGGGTGTATAGGCTAAACTCTCATTTTTTAAAAAAAATGCATAAGGCAATGGCAAACTATTCATGTACTGTTTTCAGCAAAGCTACCTACGAATCACCAAGAGTCAAACTTGACTTAAATGAGATTTTTTTTAGAGCTTAAAGATAGATTTAAATGAGCTATATGACAAATTAATAGAGAACATATCTTATAAATGGGTATTCAACATGTTCATTAACTTCCGTACCCAGAAACAATGTATTCCTAAATATTAGTGGAGGTTTGTGGGGGGACCTTTAATTCAGTGTTGATTCCTGGCAACTACAGTACCTGGATAAATCTTTGCAATTTTCTTGGCAGGGAGGGAGGGAGAGAGACAAATGGAGACAGAGAGAAAATGATGGCCCAAAGCCACAGCTGGCTTTGTGCCTAAGGTGAGAGTAGAATTCACAGTCTCCCAGTTTCTAGCTTGATACCTTAAACATTGGTTCTTAAACTACTAGTTATTAGAGAAGACATTAATATGATTCCTGCTTGTGTCCCTGAATTATCTGCTTTTTTGCTGGTGGAAAGAGGAAGCAGGGCGAGATGATCCAGATTCAGGCCGGATTCAGATTAAAAGTTATCTTTTAACAGAGCAATCCAGTTGCTGAATTTGCATAATAAGACATTCAGAACATTAATCATAATGGACTCAACCCAATTTTCTAGGTTTACTTGACAGGTTTATTTTATTTATTTATTTAGATTTATACCCCGCCTCATTTCCCCGATCAAGGGGAACTCGAGGTGGCTTACAATCAAAAACACAGTATTACAAAATAAAAAGAAAACAACAATAATCATAATCACAGTCATCTGGGGGGGGCATATTAATTCTAGGCCTTCCGACAAAGCCAGGTCTTTGTGGCTCTACGGATGGCCGATAAGGTGGGGATGGTCCTGATCTCAACCGGGAGCTGGTTCCAGAGGGTCGGCGCTCCCACAGAGAAGGCTT
>JANHGC010006477.1:291723-311062 GCA_027560395.1 Boaedon fuliginosus | reverse complement strand
AGATTTCGGTGTTTCGACATTCACCGGTGAATGTCGACATTCACCAATTTCGGACTTTCACGGTAACATATATACTGTATGAAACACAGTATTATGTTGTAGTCGAATTATATTGAATATAGTTACATCCAATTAAGTAGCCATGAACCAAGAACCAAATACATTAA
Source organism: Boaedon fuliginosus (assembly GCA_027560395.1). Classification (NCBI taxonomy): domain Eukaryota; kingdom Metazoa; phylum Chordata; class Lepidosauria; order Squamata; family Lamprophiidae; genus Boaedon; species Boaedon fuliginosus. Next base: position 310,895 of record JANHGC010006477.1, on the reverse strand, counting down.
TTTATTCCCCGTCAGAATTTCTATTACTTCTTCCTTTTGCAGTATTCAGTATTTGGTTGTCCTCTGTGCCTTTCATTATGTTCATTGCACTGAAGAAAGTAATATGGGCCAAAATGTTTAATCAGAACATGCTATTTCTTTCCTATAATTCCTTGGAATACTTTCATTTCTTCTTTCAAATACTAGAATTTGATTGGAGAAATTGTATATCTTTCAAGTACAGACAAATTATGTAATTTGTATAAATTATATAATACCGGTGGCATATAAATTTTACTCATTATGTGGACTATTCCAGCCTGAACTTTATTTCTTTTTTTTAAAGTACAATTTGATATATTTGATTATAATTAATTATATTTTGATTTGACTAGATTTACATACCTTATCTGTGAAAATAAATGGAAAAATAAGCAATATGGCTTCAGGATTTCATATTAGTGAAAATTGCAACATAGAAATAGAAAGGACATTTTCCATACAGTAAGATCAGAGGAGGAATGGCAGAAAGGAAAGCAACAGATTTCTTTCAAATAAAATAATTTTTATTACAGGGATTTGTCTTTTAAAGTATAACGTAACTATGAGAATACTGTTTATGACTTCTACAATGTCTTGTTCTGTCTCTGCACTTCTAATTCTAAAATACTTCAAAATTAAGTAATATTCTATAATATATTAATATAATCTTATGCATTAATATGTTATATATTACTAATCTTTCCTAATAATGGCAATTGCATCTTTTCACAGTCATACACTTTTATGCAAAATATTCTTACTGACTGGTTTCAGTATAAAGATAAAGATGTCCGACTCTAGGAGATGGTGCTCATCTTCATTTCTTAGCTGAGGGAGCCAGCACTTCTTTGGTCATATGGGCAGCATGACTGTACACTGAAGCAACACTGTTACCTTCCTACCAAAGTGGTACTGTAGGAAGTTAGCACCCACCCCTCTCCTAGAAAAATGAAATACTCTAGGAAATATTAAAAAGGCAGAATATTATATTTTCCTGGATGACAAAAGGAGAAACATGTTTTTAAAGACAAAGCAGCTTCCTGCAGCTCCCCCCACCCCACTCCAGCTCCAGGGTGATGGGATTAAGACATGGCCCTCAGAACATGATAGGATTAGCCCTCTACCCATCTCACCACATGGCACCTGGGAAGATTATATCACCCAGCAAGGTTCAACCAAGCCTGGGATTCAAGACAACCTACACAGTTCCCTCTGCATGGCTCCATGGGAGTCTGACAACCAATCAGAATACATTTCTTTCATAGGAGCAGGAAGCAGGTTCGAAGTCCAAGAGAGGGTATAAATATATCTCGCTCTCCACTCCATGTGGTCAGCTACCCAGGACCAAACTATGTGGGCCTGTCCACCATTAAACCATCCTTCCAAGCAGTCTCCATGCTTCCAGTGTTTTTCTTCCCACTTGGAACTGAACCCAGATGGACATTTCCTCCCATAGCAGGTTTATCTAATGATAATACCACTACCTCCCCTGATTCAGTGGCGCTTGCATTTGATTTCTAGTGGATGAAATATTTGAGAAAGGGCCTTGTCTTTATTTACTTTGGTCCTAGTAAAAAAGCATTGCCATCAGATTTCCTCTTAGATTTCCTTGGATTCTTGTCACATGGCTAGCAATGTCCATTATAAATCTTTGCTTCAATTTGCTATTAATCTTTCTATTTTCAGAGGGTTTTTTTTAACTTTCTACATTGGATAGTGTAATGGATATACAGGATACTTAATTATAAAATTTAAGGAAAAAGGGCAATATATTGCAAACAAGGGACATAATTACTCCTTAACAAAGATTTTAATTTGTGGGAGAAATGCACACAAAAATACAGATGTTTTGCAGATGAATTGATCAGTTTGTTTTTTCATCAGTGAAGCAGTGATCTCTAACTGGATTCTATGACACATATATTAATATAATTCACTCTGTTAAAGTCTGTACATGAATTTCAAGTCCAAATTCCGATCTTGGTACAAATTCAGATAACCACCAATCCAGAGGTGGTATTCAGCCAGTTCTGACAAGTTCAGGAGAATCAGTAACAATAATGTTGATTGGTTCAGAGAACCACCAAATACCAGCTCTGATTGGCCGACTGCAGCAAATACCACCTCTGATTGGCTGACCGCATAGCCATGCCCACCAAGCCATGCTTACAGAACTGGTAGTAAAAAAATTTGAATCCCACCACTGCACCAGTCCTATTTAAAACCTAAACTGTTACTTTTATTCTTGTGTTACAAATAATTTTCTGCAAAATTTCAAGCCCTTCACTCCCCAGGCTCATATTTAGATTTAATGTATGTAGTGAACCTAGTGCAGAGGTGGAGAACCTATTTCAACCGCTGGATTGAATTGGTGGTTAGCAAACACATGAGGGACAGAGGGAGGGGTCACACATGCCAGTGTAACAGGCCACACTACTGAAAGCACTGAGCCTCCATCATATCTCCTCTTACCCACTCCCATATACCTTTGATGCATGCTAATTTTTTCCTCCACATTATTAACCAAATCCAGATACTGCCTTTCTGATTACTGCAGCTGAAAGTAGAATATTGTCCTTTATGACAGTTTAGTGACCGTTCAAAGATACAGCAGCACTGATAAAAGTGACTTATGACCATTTTTGACACGACCCTTGCAGCGTTCCCATGGTCACATGATCAAAATCCAAATGCTTGGCAACTAATTCATATGTATGATGGGGTCCCGGGGTCATGCAATCCCCTTTTGTGGCTTCCTGATGAGCAAAGTCAATGGGGAAGCCAGATTCACGGCACAACCATCTTATTAACTTAACAATTGCAGTGGTTCGCTTAGCAACTGTGGCAAGATAGGTTGTAAAATGGGCAAAACTCGCTTAAGAAATGTTTCACTTAGCAACAGAAATGTTGGGCTCAATTGTGGTCATAAGTCAAAGACTAGCTATATGGGGGCATAAACGTTAAACATTTTACAGTAAATGGGCACCTTTAAGCTTTCAATATTTATGGAATGGACTTTAATTTACAAGTCATGTACCTACAGTATTTGGTTGTAAATGTGGCTATTCTGCCTGTTACACCCCTCTGAAGATGTTATTCAGTCTGGATAATGATTTGTCATGTGTCTCCTTGGCTTTCTGTGAATGAGCTTTCTGTGTTCCAGTCCATGCCAGAAGGGGGCACGACTGCTTTAAGCTTTCTTCCGATGATAACATTAATACTTCTAGTGGAGATCAGGGCTAACATGGTTTTAATTATTTTGATCAGAGGCTAGCTTTTTTTATATCAAGTTTGGTTTGTCTTTCGGTTGATTTTTCATGAAATAGAACTCAGGATCTAACCACTGTATTGATATTGCATTGAATTCTCGGTTTCTAGCAGACAGTTGACCTAATTTGACTCTTTTAAACTTGGTGATGTGCTTTATTCTCAAGTTCTTTTTGCAGAACAATTTTTGTTGATAGACAGACAGCCTTAAGCAGTGTTCTTCTGTTGCAGAGTTTGTTCTGACCAGCCTTGTTGCTATGCATATCCAGTCCCGTCTTCTTCCTCTCTTGACATTTAGAAATAAGGAGATTCAGCAGAATTCAGTAATTCTCCTTCAGATATTATCCCAACACTCAGGCAAACAGGTACATATTTTCTTAATACCATTGGCCTTTGAATCACTTATGAGATTAAAAGCATTTGTGATAGGACAAATGTTCAAACAGGCATACTTTGTATATATATGACAAGAAGTGTTCACAATTTAAGTTATTCAGAGGTATGATAGTTCTTTTGATATTATAATTCATATAGTTTTATTGGGGAGATGGGAGAGTGTCCAGTTATCAGGATTTTTAATTCATAAACCTTCTGTATTTTTCTAATATTGTTCCATCTCCCTAACTGAGATGGAACCTTTTTCTTCTATTTTCCTTATTACTCAGATATTCAGCATGGTTTACTTGGTTCCACACTATATTTTATCTTTAGATTGGTAGGGTTCTTTAACTTTAATTGCCTGTCAGTTTCCTTGCAAATAAAGAATATTTATTATTAAAATGTACCTATGTTGGTAGGTTAATAGCTCTCACCTTCCTGCTGCTTATTTAGATTCTTTATCTCTCCCAGTTTCCACCTGAGACTTTTTTCAAATTGATAAGTAAATTAGCGGTAGACCTTCTTTTTGTTGGATTTGTGATCAGTTTTAGTCATTACTACTGTACAGGTAAGTTCTAGACTTACAACAATTCATTTAGTGACCATTCAGAGTTACAACAGCACTGAATTAAGTGCCTTATGACCAGCGACCATTGCAGTATCCCCAGGGTCACGTGATCAACATTCAGACATTTCGCAACTGACTCAGATTTACGACGATTGCAGTGCCACAGAATCACGTGATTCCCCTTTGGCGACTTCCTGACAAGCAAGGTGAATGGGGCAAGCCAGATTCACTTAACAACTGTGTTATTAACTTAACGACTGCAGTGAATCCCTTAACAACCATGTAGGAAAGGTAGTAAAATGGGGCAAAACTCACTTAATAATGTCTTACATAACAACAGAAATTTTGGGCTGAATTGTGGTCATAAGTCGAGGACTACCAGTAGTGGGAAAAGCTACCCATGACTGGATAAAACCTTGAATGATTGGTACTCAGTGGAAGTAGTTATATTGCTGTTTATTGAATTAACCAACTGTAAGAATAGCACTGCTCACTGGCTGTTTTGCTCTTCTTTTATTGCTTAACAATTTAATAATGGCACCGTTGCTCCCCCCAAAAACTGGGTATTATTGCATAGAGATGCTCCGGCCCTCTCCTTGACCGGGGAAGGGAGGTGGGGTATAAATTCAATAAATACTAATACTCCCTCTCTGTGATGATATTGGTCAACCTTGGCTTTTTGGTTCAACATTACTTTGCGCCTGCAGCTGTATTATACCAATTTTGTAGATTTGGGTTAACCCCATGCAGATTGTTATTGAAAAAGTGCTCCTACTGTATTTTAAGCGCTACTTTATATCTTTGCAGGATGCCCTGATGTCTGATGAGATGCTGCAAACTTTGGGGGAACTGTTGCTTACCTGGAGAACAGACCCAGTGATAGTTGGTCATATGGCTTGCCTCATCAAAAATCTCAGCCTTTCTAAAAACATACAGGCAAGTCTCAAGTAGTTTCACATAGTTTTGCATATTGATCCAAATATTCAGTTCACAGTGAGAGATATCATACAAAAATATTAAGTGTTTGCTGAATTCTCAGCAGATATTTCTGATAGCGTACATGAAATTGGTATGCTTTTATTCATTCACACTGTTTTTTAAAAATTGAACATTTTCAAGATGCTTTTTTTAAGACTGTTCTTTCTGTACAGAAATACTGTGACCATTTTATACACTCTTCTCCACTACACACACACACACACACACACACAAAGACAGAGAGACAGAGACAGAGAATAACAAAGACCTTTTTGTTCAAACATGTTATTATCACAGGTTTGTTTTCTAGATAGTAGAGACAACAAGCAGGAAACTAGAAATTTATTTTACCTTCAAAAACTTTTATTTATTGCTCAGTAAAGCAGTAACACTATAGGTAGTCCTTGACTTATGACTTACATCCTTGACAATTGAGCCCAAAAATTATGTTGCTAAGTGAAAAAATTGTTGTGTGTTTTGCCCCATTTTATGACTTTTCTTGCCACATTTGTTAAGAGAATCACTGAAGTTGTTATGTTGGTAACATGGTTGCTAAGGGAAATGGGCTTCTCCATTGATTTTGCTTGTCAGAATCTGCAACCGTCATAAATATGAACCAGTTGCCAAGCATCCTAATATAAATCACATGAACATGGTGATGCTGCAATAGTCATAAGTGTTAAAAATGGACATAAGTCACTTTTTTCAGTGTTGTCGTAACTTTGAATGGTCACTAAATGAACTGTTGTAAGTCAGTTACTACCTGTAGAACTTCAATTTCACTACCATGAAGTCCTTGCTATCATAAAGTCTTAAAGCTATTTCCCACAGATATTTCTTAAACCAGACTTATTCCTATTAACTCATTTATTGCTATTCAGATTGCCTTTCTCCTTTGTGTTCTATTTTGGAATACTAGCACGTTACACTGTTGCTTCTTTACCCATTGTCTTCTTTGTTGCATGATTCTTTCCCCTTTTCTCTGGGCTGCTCATAATTACTACTACTTGCCATCTTGTGTTCCTCAGTGTTTCAGCGACCCTTCTTCGTTGTCCTATGTTGTTTTCTTTCCCATGGATGTCCTTCCCTCCTTCCATCCGTCCGTCTGTCCGTCCTTCCGTCCTTGACATAGCTGCAGTTTTCAGGCTAGTTCACATGCTTGTAGAATAACTGAATAAACCTGAGAGGAAAGAACTTGACACACATAGGGCCACATTTTCCTATTGACCAGTCATCATAAACCACATGCCCAGATTTCATATCAAATAAAGTGTCTGGAGTCATTACACAATGCCTAAAAGATTATAGGTTCAATGCTCTGTAGCTATCTCTGGACATTGCTTTCCAAAGACATGGTATTGATAAAAGTTTACCTCTAGTTTCAATATCTGGTCCTCTTAACATCCATTTAATAGAATTGATTTATACAGGGAACATAGTGTCACCCCCACCATATATTGGCCCTAGTATCCTTAAGAACATTATGCCACAGCCTTCACTTTGAAATACACCTAGGTCCTAGAAAGATACTAGAAATCAATTTAGAATTCAGATTAAAAGGACAATGTGCTTTCTTGCTGATGTAGTTTGAATTAACTAATTACAGTATACTATGAACTGTGTTACGGTCACCCTGTATTGATCGCAGATTTGGCTACTGCTATCACTGTGGAATGGATTTCTGTAATGGACATTATATGGAAAATCTATAGCAATGGATTTTCCAGATGCTAAATTTCCTGAAGAGCACATTGTGTAGAGAATTGTTAAAGCTAAACTAGTCTGATCAATTCTGGGAAACAGTTTGAAAATCCTTACAATGCTTTAAAAATTGTCTAGTTTTACAGTGAAAAATGGCTATCAGAGTACTAAATAAATTTTGCAATGTAATAGTTCTTATTTAAACAACATATATATAGGACGAAAGAGAGTTTACATTAGCAAACAATGCACTGACCTCCATGCTTTCTTCTCATGTTAATCTCTCCAGATGCTTTTAGAAAATGTTGCAGGTTTCCTCAAATCTGCTTTCTGGAGTTCATGAGTACCAAATGCAAGATGGGCCTAAAAGTATTGGAGATCTCTTCTCGTATTTGGAACTAATAAAAGAATTTGGAGTAAACTTACGCCCCCAATGTTTTAAGAAAGAAAACAATGCAACTGCAGTTGGTTATTGCAGACATATGGATCTCTTGTATGATATTATCTATCCCTCATCCTACATCCTTCTACCCGATTCTAAAATTAAATCCAATGTTGATTGGGGCAGAGGAAAGTTTTAGTTTAATTTGATTTTTGAATGAATCTGATATATGCCATAAAATTGCTCTGTTTATTTATTTTTATTCATGATGCTAATTTTTATAGCTTGAAAGATGTTTGCCAGGCTGACATAGTACCTTCTCTGTATGATTTACAGAAAATCCTAGAAAGCCCATGTGTTGAAGGGCTTCTTCAAGCTATCCACAGTGCCCACTTACTAGAAGATTCCCTTTTCTATGTGATATCTTGTCTTGCTGAACTGGTGAAGCATGGTAAGAGGGTTTTAATTTTGTTGCATAGATGCGTAAGCCTTTTTTCTGGTATTGAACATTGATATTGATGTAAGTTTTGATCTCCTGCATAATACAGATGACAATGATTTTTATTGGAAACCTGTGAGAAGCCAAATACTTGGGGTAAAAATATAAATAAGATGTAAGATAAGACAACCTTTATTGAATTAAATTAAATTAAATTAAATAGAATTATATTTAAATTTAATTTAAATAGTAGAGCCAGCTTGGTATAGTGACTAAGGCACCAGACTAAAAATTGCCAGACTGTGAGCTCTACTCCCCACCTCGGGCGCAAAGCCAACTGGATGACCTTGAGCCAGTCACACACACTCAGCTCCAGGAAGGAGGCAACAGCAAACCACTTCTGAAATCTTGCCAAGAGATCTGCAGGGATTATTCCAGGCAGTTGCCAGGGATCAGCAATAACTTGAAGGAATTAATAAATAAAGCAAACATAATTAAAATAGATTTTCATCTCTATATACAAAGATATCAATTCTAATCTCAACAAACTCAGATTTCGATCACTAACAAAATATTTAGATTACCAAATATTTCTAAAGTGCCTTCTAGTTTTAAAAGGAAAACCTTATTTGCTTTCATACTCTTCTTTTCCCTTTAAATATCTTTTCTCAGTGATTTATCTCACAAAAAATCCTTCTTTTTTTAAACTCAAACTTATAAAATATACATATATTTAATGGGAGTGGGCAACACTCTGAATAGAATATATAAAGTACAGATAGTCCTTGACTCACAGCAGTTCATTTAGTGACCGTTCAAAGTTACAATGGCACTAAAAAAAGTGACTTATGACCGTTTTTCACAGTTACGACCTTTGCAGCATCCCCATGATCATGTGATCAAAAGTCAGATGCTTGGCAACTCGTTGATATTTATGATCATTGCTGTATCCCAAGGTCATGTGATCCTCTTTTGTGACCTTCTGACAAGCAAAGTCAACAGAGAAGCCAAATTCACTTAAAAACCAAGTTACTAATTTATCAACTGCAGTGATTTAACAACTGAAGCAAGAAAGATCATAAAATGGGGTGAAACTCAGTTAACAAATGTCTGACGTAACAGAGATGTTGGGCTGAATGTTGTGGTTGTGAGTCAATGACTACCTGCACTGAAGAAATCATAAAACACTTTGGGGCTGAAATTCCCATTGCATAAGCAATGCAGCCCTTAAAGCATGACATGGTATGACCATACCATTTAGCAATGGCAATCCTGGCACTTCCCATTGCTGTCATGCAAAGATCACTGGTTGTGAAGTGATCCCCAGGTGGCTCACAAGGTGTAATTGCAGAGCGACTTGCAAGTTTCCCTGCTGACTTTCCTGTTGACTTTGCTCATGAGAAGGTAGTAAGGAAGGTTGCAAATGGATGGTGCTCAAGTGACCATCATAACTGCAAGCCAAGTGTCCAGATTGTGATTACATGACCACAAAGGTGTTGGGATAGCCAGAGCTTTGAGGACCAGTCACAAATACCACTTGTTCAGCACTGTCGTAACATCAAAAAGTCATGAATGAGTCGTCATTATTACAAGGAAGGACTATCTGTAAGATCCAGTTATTGGTCAAACCAGTATTATCTAAAGTGAAGTTAGCATCCTTGGACATGGTCTGTTCCATCATGGGCAAATTCCATCACGTAATTCCTCTATCAAATCATAGGAAATATTCTACCGAATTTTGAATTAGTCAGAGGTCACCTTGACTACTGGGGTTAGTGCTACATTTTGAGAGAGAGATTATAGAAATTGGAACTGGAATGGGAAATAAAATAAGTCTTATGAGGCAACTGGGTGTGGTCCCTTTTGTGAAGACATGCCTGAGAGAAGTGTGATAGCCCTTCTCAAGTACCTGAATGGATGCTGCCGAGAAGTTCAAGACCTATTCTTTATCATTCCAGAGTGTGAGACATGGAACAATGTTCCTACGTTCCTGTTCCTAAGTACAGTTTCCATTTAAATGTTAAAAAAAGTTTCCTCATGATAAGACCAATTGAACAATGATACCAATTACTGAGGGAGATGGTGAGCAGTCTTTGCTGAATGTGTATAAGGAAAGACTGTGCTTCCTTCTGTTCAGGTTTTAATTTCTCCGCCAATTGTGAGGCCTACCAAGTATTTGACTCTGTGGTTCAATATATTTATTTCAAATGTTCTACAGCAGGGCTGTCAAATTCGCGGCCCATGGGCTGGATAGGTCATGCGCTGGCCACACCCACGCCTGGTTTAGTGAAGGGCGAAAAAGTCCCACTATGTCACATGATGCTGCCGTGACACCGCAGGTTTGGCACCCCTGTTCTATAGTCTTTCTCTATTCTGTTGGGGTCTGTTCATTTGTCTTTTAATTTCTTATTAAATCTTTCCTTCCACTATTAGAAGAAGCCACGGCGTATACTGCAGCATTGATGGATGAACCATTGATAAATCATTTGGTGAAATTAGCTAACCAGGTGGAACAAACTGAGCTTTCATTCCAAGCTGCCTTTATAATCAAACACTTCGTAAGGCATGGTATGTATCAACAGGGGGTCTGATACTTATATTTTCAGCCTAATGAAAATATAAATTCAAATTCAAGTGATGAAACGTGTTGGGTTAAGAAAAAAAAGAGGACAAGAGCTTGAGCCTTGAAGTGCAAATCCTTTCATTTATATCATTCTGAGACCATAATGGGATTCTTAAAGACTTATTAAATGAATGAATTACAGCTAGATGATCATCTATTTTCCTATGATATACTAATAATGTAAATCTAATTGATATCAGGCAGGTATTTTGCGCCTGACCACATTTGGCCTCCTTGCCTAGAGCCATTATTTTTCTAATTTAAATATGAAAATTTGTTAGAAAGTGAAGTAAATGGTTCCAACACAGCAATTAAACATTTTGGGCCATCATAATAGAAGCTTCCATAAAGAAACAAATCCTGTTAAATATGCTATCACTGCTCAAATATTAATAGATTTACTGCTGCAAGTTGAAGTGGTGTTTAATTTGAAAAATCACTGTGGCATAAAACTTCCTTAAACCCCAATTCTTAAAATAATGCATTTATTATTACACGTACACAAGCACTAATTGTGTCTAGAAGACAGTTACTACACAATTATGTATTATTATCACTGTGCTTTAATTTCCAAGTAGATGAAGCTCTTTAGGAGATTTAGCCCTTGTATTTTTATTTCACAAAATAAAACTTAAAATGAATTAGGGCTGAAGCTTGGAGCTCTGCTTGCTGTAATGCATGGCTTTATAGTAAACTCCATTTATAAATTTTCAATATGAAAACATACTTAGCTTAACAAATTAGTAACCGGAAAAGCAAGCAGTAGCAGTCATCACAAGCAGCAGAAGGACATTGTTGTTTTGATTTAATAGTGCAGTATATCTAATGGATTCTGTTTTGTGTTTCTTTTCTGTTCTCCATATCAATTGCATAGAGGAGATGGTGTCTCTGTTAAAAACTGACATGAACCAAGTTCAGCAATATCTGATGAAGTATCTTGCTCACCAGGAGATTCGTTTCCAGCATTTGGGCATAACCACTCTCTGTGCATTACAGAAAGGTATGGACTCTTATGATTTAAAAAATCCCTATAAGTCTTTCAAATAAAATAAATAAATAAAATAATGGTCCAAATTAAATCCCAGGAGTTTTATGGGGTGTCTAGCATAATAACTAGGCTCACTAGATTTTACTAGGATTTGAGTCTTAAGTGCTTCTAGTAATGTACAGTAAAACAAACTCCAGCTTTATAAAGTTCTGATTAAAAGTTCATCTCTTTTCACTGATATTTTCATCAGACTTGTGTAGAAGTTCATTCTCATTGTCACATATTTTATACTTCTAAAAATTATTTTTAGAAAAGGAGCATCAATAATCTCATGATTCTAGTTTCCTGAATTTTTTCCAACTATTTTTATTAGCAGCAGTAAAGAACTCAAGATGTACCCTTATAGGATATTGGTTGGGGAAGACTCAAGAGAGTGAAACAAAGCCAAATAGAATCACCCAAAGTGCAATGTGTAAGAGGTCCAGCTAGAAGGTGAACTTAAAGAGTTATTTTTGACAGAAGGTCCAAAGGGAAGCTTGGATCTTTATAAGAGGAATAGAACCCATATGGTTGAACAGTGGAAAGTGGAAGGCTTATTGATGGACATGAGACACATCATAATGCCTGAACGTTTGTCATATTTCTGACTGAGAAACGTGGAAACAGGTTCTCTTGAGACTTGTTGAACAGATGAATGATGTATAAGAAACAGGAATATGCATGAATTTCTTAACAGGATCTTGAAAAATTGCAACATCAAAGCAGGTTTTAAACATAAATAATTTAAAGTTGGCCTATATTTCATGGTGTAGAATTTTATAGATTGAATGTAAATCCTTAGATAATACCACCAATCCAATGTCAAATAAACATATAGACAAGTGTAAAAGGGTGTACCTTCCCACATGGAAAGTTCTGCAGAAAATAGAAAAGTTCTAATATCTGAATATCTTTTGTCTTATATGAAGATCCAGACTTTCTGGCAGCATTCAGTAACAGTGAACTGAAGAAGCACCTTGATGAAATCTGTCAACAAACTGAAATTATGCAAGAGCTACTCAATGTTGCTATTGGACATATGGAGGCATAAGAGACACTTGCAGCCTGTATATCATTAGTCAGAATGGAGATCATTAGCCTCTGAATAGGCAGCTGAGCTAAGATATTGTCATCTCAGGTTTAAAGGAGCAGCCTTGGATAAATCTATAACATACATAAATTATGATGTTAGTTATTTGGGTAGAAATGAAAGGGACATTTCCTCCATCACAAGGCATGTAAACAGAATCCATTGAAAATAATTGGGTTTGTGATTATATCAAAAATCTCCCACTGTTGTCTTATCTAAGATGGCTGATTCACATATAACTCTTCATTATTTTGATGCATTCATGGACCAGTCTTAAAGATAGTTCTATTATACAGATGTAACAGACAGACTAATCTAAAAAGAGTTGCCATACAGATGTTGCAATTTAGCACCAGCCTTGCTGATTTGCAACCTGCAGATCTCTGCAGATGCAGATCATCTTGCCCTGGAGTAAACTTTGGCAATATTCCTACTTTAATAAATGAAATTGGATTGTTTTAAGAGACTTGAAAGGGAAAAAAGAAATCTACGCTAGCAAATAATTATGTGTATGTAAGTTTCCAAGATGTGGAATTTTTTTTTATTAAAATGGGCATTTCTAGAAAAATGTATTTATGTAAAATGGTTGTGTTGTTGCGACTGCTTTAAGATGCTGTATATTTGTATATAGGCATGACTGAGTAATCACATCCTTAGCTCGTTACTTGATACGGCTTCAGGGAAGGGAGGTAGAGCATTCCCATCGTATTAGAACATGTGGAACAGGCAGAAATAATGGGAGACAGGTGGTTCCGTGAATGACAGTTGCTGGATCCAAAGGTTTCTGTTTATGCACATATTTGTGTTACAATGCTCGGTAAGTAGAAAGGTGATCTGGATGACATGGGGATATCCACCAAAGAGGACATACTGTACCTAGCTGCACAAAGAAAGCTATTCAGAACCTGCTTCTATACATATGTGAAGTGCGTATGCTCAAGAGCTCTTACTTTATTTCAGTTCTTACATCTGAATTAAATCAATTATTGTATCCTGTTGGGGGGGAAATCTGAATAATTACATAGAAGATTACTGCTTTCTTAAGGCTACTAAAATCAAATGTCCGGAAGCCATGTCCAAAGTTTGCATCTAATCTAGTTTTGAGTGATTCTGCAGTTGTCTGCAAACATAATAAAAAAAATGAAAGCATGCACATAAGCATGATCTCCAATAATTTCTCGTGCTTTCATTTTCCGGCTTTGCATATTGAAGATTGATCTGTGGACACTCAATGGCAGCGAAGTACATTTTTCACAAGAAACAAAACAGACTTTCTTCTAGCCAGTTTATAGCTGGAAATGCCCATGTGTAGTTCATCTCTTATGATTTTTAAATTGTTAGAATCTTGTTTATAGGAAGCAACATAAAGTGTTATAAATAATATTTTAGAGGAGAAGAATGTTGCAGGACACAGAAGAAAGAGAACAGCCTCCTGAGATGGAAATGGTCATCTGAGCCACATGCAGCATTTCTTCTAGGAATGGGTTGTGTACCTCAAGGATTGTTGAATCTGTTCCTCCCATTAGACTGCAGGAAGACCAACTCTTAGTCCCTCGTTAGACAATGCCTGGACTTTCCAAATAACCAAATATTATCTATTTCTTGTAATTACTGTTCTGCAACTATATGATATCAAACAGACTAGGTCTTAGTGCCTTAGAATCAAAGATGGAATATCCTAGGTATCAGGGGTCTTCTGAGCCGAACACCATTCCTGCTGGGATTCAGCCAAAACTGTTCCTCCTAATCCAACTCTAATGGCCTCCAGACATCAGGAGAGGACTTCAGTAACATTTCCTATTCAGCCCATACGATATGGAGAACAATATGGGTACATTAGCTGCATCTTCATTTTCCAAGTCTGGAAAAAGTTAATTGAATTCAGAGAATGACATTATGCCAGAAAGCTTTGTTTTATTTGCTGAACTGTCTGTTAACTAGATAAATGAAGAAAACCCAAACTTGCATTGTTAATTATAGCCACGTTTTTTATTGTTTATTTTGTACTCAACAAAATTAATAAATACATTATCTAAGATACAATGGGCTTTTTTTTCCATTTCACCTATGAAAAAATAATGCTTTCAGTTTTTTTTTTTTTCACATTTTAAAACCTGTCATGTTATTTTATTTGTAAAAGAAAATGTGAGAAGAGCATAGAGATGGCTAAATATACAGAATGTCCATTTAGGAATTACATTTACAAGAACCTGATACAGAAGCCTATATTTTGCCCCCATAATTAATAGTTCTCTGCAATAATATTTAAACCAACAGGTTTAAACAAAAAAAAAACACCCCTAAAGCCCCTCTCTGTAGAGCAGTGAGGTGTTTACTTTTCAAGTATTGAATCAGTAAAATGTAAGATTCTTTGCTGATTTTACAGTGTGTCTTTTAAAACTACCCATTTTCAAAACAAGACAAAACCAACAGGCTCATTATCTCAATCATCCTGTTATTGTTAATCTAGTTACCCTTTTCTTCAAGAATTGGTGAAAATATCAATTATGCTACATGAAGCAGTTTTTGAAATAGAAGACACAATTCTCCCCTAGTAGTGAGTTCTAGTGATAGAAAGGCAATCCAAATCTATTTCCAATATATTCTTCTGCTGGTTTTACTACTTGTTCCTTAAAAAAAAACAAAAAGAAAGCATCCAAGAAATTTTTAGAAAATTCCAGAGTGACCAAAAATATAACACTCCTTCATAGCATGGAAGGAATCCCATTGGCTTCAGAAGGCTTTTTCTTCACCTTTGATAATAATTCATGAGGAGATCTCAGACAACTTCTACAAAGGAAAGCCAATAAAGAAAACATTAGAAATAGTTCCTATAGAACAGTACAAACAGTCCTGTCATGGATGACGATCATAATGATGATGGAAGATGGATCTTATTAGTTCCAATGACTTGAATTGCATGTAAAAAGTTCTCATGAGTGGAACAAGAGAAATAATATCTGCCAATTCCTGTTCCCTCTGAACCTCTCCTATATGTTCTGAACACCTGCTGAAAGGGATGAAACAGTAACTAAAACAGTGTGGTCTATAGGCAGAAGGGGGAATTGGCAAACCCCACCCCCACCCCCCCACTCATTCTGTCCTTTTGTTGGTGATGGACCAACAGATCAGAGTGGCTTCCTTTCATGGGACAATAATTCAGGATCCATGCACCAATTATTAAGTGCAGAAATAGTTCCATTCTATGAGTTATGAATCAGAGTAGAAGATTTTTGCTGAAATACCTCATAACGAAGGAAACCCAGCACATGTTGAAATCATTATTTTTATATATCGGTTATAGAAGCCTTGCTTTTTCCTACTTTTATTAAAAGTCTATTTATCCCAATAAACTTGCTTTTGTATCAGAAATAAATTTTATAATTGAAACAATTTTTTAAATAAATACTTTGAAATTCAGACCTGTGCCCTGATCTGTACGAGCTTAGTGCAATTTATAATCAAGTTTCTGTCTCTCTCTGTCCTATTCCAGATGCAGGTTGCTCTAAGAATCAAGATTAATATGTTTATTGCAGATTTTATAACCCTTTATTCCTTGCCCTGGAAATTTGTTCCAGGGTGTGCAAGTTAGAAGGAATAAAGCAAACTTACCTGCAGTTTGAGGTGTTTGAACATTGTCTACCTGAGGCAATGACCCTCGTGCCCCATTCTCTTCAAAGGCCAAGATGGGAGTCAAAGGAATATCAGAGCTATCTTTCTCTTCAGGACTCATGACATCCAATCTGGGAGGTTTTATTCCCATGGGTAAACTGATGAGCTCTTCAAAGTTTTCATCCTGCGTAGATACTCCATTTTCATTTGAATGTTTTTGTGGGTTGAGATTACTGAAATACATCAATAGGTAACATAATTTACTGATAACAAACCAGATGTTTATAAAAAAATACATGACTATTTTAATCCAATGCTTTTTAAATTATATCTGTATTTATTGTAGGCTTAGTTTCCTCTACCAGAAACATTTTAGGCCATGATGCAGACAAATTTAAGTAATGTTTTGTAAACAAAATCTGTATTCAACTTCATCTTGCATTCTAATAGTGGAGATAGCACTACTACACATATGGATGAATACTAACAGGAGGGGTTCTTAATTCAATTGACAGAACAAACAAACCTTGGCAGGTGGTAGATTTTCCTTCACATATAAAACTTAAGTGAATTCACATTAATAAATAACATAATAAAATTAAACATTGCAACTTTATATTGTGGCTCCTGATGATTATTAAACTTAACTTTGAATCAAACAAATCAAACAAATACAAATGGTATTATTTAGTCAATATACAAATTATATTTGAATTAGCCTATTAAATGCCAAAAAAATGTACAATTCTGTATCCAAATATTGCAAAAGTATTTGCAATAATGCTAAAAAATGCAAAAAGTAGAAAATGTATAGACTAAGTTATATTGCAGGTTGAAGTTGGTGTCTTCTTCCACATCTTTAATTCCCCTTCTACAAAATTTCCTTATATGCTGCCTAATAAAATTGTGACATAATTTTTATTTATTTATTTTATTTTTTTAATCCTGCCTTTATTATTTTATAATAGTAAATAAAGATGGCAAACAGATACGATACTTCTTCCTCCTCCTATTTTCTTCTGTCAAGTGGGTTGGGCTGACAAACTTACCAAGAAACACAAGAAAGGTTTGGGTATATAAAGAATTTCCCCCTTTGTTTTATTCCATGAGGCTACAAAGATTGCTAAAACACTGAGGTGATGCTAAGTTTCATGTGAAAAACAATATTTTCTGTGTATTGAAAATCAGTTATTAAATCTATGCAACTATTCTGTCAGGCTGACAATTGGGACACCCTTTTGCCCAATAATGCAAGAATGCAGATAAAAAGGGGCTTTATTTCTTGTTAATTCTTATATAATATGATCTTAGTTCTCAAATATCAATGTTTTCAAATGATTTTTTGGCTTACTGAGAAACAATATGTATATGATACATCAAAGCATTTTGACACTAAATGTTTCCCTGGATATTTGAGAGAAATAATAGATGATTGAACACCTACAGCTAAGAGAAATAATTACATTTAATATAAGTTTATCTCAAGAAGATGAAACTTCTAAAACTCACCAGTGAATTTTTTCTCCATACTAGGATCATTTTGATAGCCCGTTCGGGTAATGATTAAGGACCCAGACTGGAAACCAGGAGAGAGGTTTCTATCTATCTAGATAAATCTAGTTCTACCTTAGGCACAAAGCCAGCTCGGTCACCTTGGGCCAGTCACTTTCTCCCAACCCTAAGCAATGGCAAACTACTTCTGAAAATCCTGGCCCAAAACACCACATGGAATATTCCAGGCAGGTTCTGAGAACTGGACACAATTGAACAGAAGGGGTGCGGGAAGGATCATGTTTCTTACCTGTCTAAGTTTACTCTGGGCTGGTGAGAAATGAGCACAGGTGTATGTAGTACCATTTCCCCATTGCGTGGAGTTTCTGCCATACACGGAACCTGAGAACCCATTATAGGGCTTAACGGAGGTGTACCACTGCTCTCTGGTAGAAGGAAAACAAAATGGTCTGTAAAACTGTATTTATTTAATGGAGCAGAATGGGGAACATAAGATTACATACAGAAACATAGCTTCTCAAAACTCTGTTCCCCTCCGTGTCCCCTTCCTTATGTAGGGAGGAGTAGTAGTAAGTGGTCATCAGATGTATAAAGCATCTTTTCCCTTCTGAAAAGTGGTCTTTTGGAGAGTAGTTGCATGCAATCCTAAATATTCAGTATTGTTGGGGGAGAATAGGACTGTTTCCTGGACCGCTACTGTTTGCCTATAGAGGAAATAGTGACCCACCCACTGTAACCCAACTTCCTATGTCTATTTCTTAATACAGACTGATGCTAAGGCAAGAGCCAAGAGAAATTTCAGGGATCTGATTCTATCTGAATTCTGAAAAATTAATTCCTTTTTAGTACTAATGAAAAATGCAATATCCAACTAATAACAGGGTTCATTTTATAATAGCCTTGTATAAAACACTTCCTTTTACAGCTTGTTTGCTCAGAAATCATACCAGGTAAATAGTGAGCTGACATTTTGATTGTTTAATAAAATGGAACTAAGGATTTTATTTCAGTAGCTCAATTGTAAACAAAACTGTAATCTAGATCAGAAAATGATACAATTTCGTATTTTTTCAGTAATGATTAAAACTAATGATCTAGAACTTGATTTATTTATCACTGAATAATTAATCACAGCATTAATATGTTTCATTTTGTATATAATTATACTCACAATGGAATAATATCCCATTACAAGGATTCAAATGTCAAATCACCGACTTTTCATTAAATACAACCAGGTTATTAATGTTTAAATGATTTATTACTTCTTTTTTATTCATGCTCTGAATAAGTTTCAATGTTAAACCAAATGCACATCAAAAGTAATACCTATTTCGTTTGCTATTAGTCCATTCTGCTGCTCATCTGATTTCTGCAAAATAAAAAAGATTTTATGTAAACATCTATTCTAGAAGATAAACAAATATATAGAAAATATACTTCTGAAAAAGGAAAAAGGTCCATACATACCATCCCAAAGGTGCTTTTTTCAAGAAGCAACTGGGCTTTCTGGTTTTTCTTGGAAGACGTGTCGCTTCTCATCCAAAAAGCTTCTTAGCTTGAAGAAGCTTCTT
>JANHGC010006477.1:260338-275614 GCA_027560395.1 Boaedon fuliginosus | reverse complement strand
GTGGGATTCGATCTGACAACCTGCTGAACAAGTCAGCAGAGACTGCAGTGCTGCATTTAACCATTGTGCCACCGAGGCTCTTTCTTACTTCTCTGATATGTAGTATTTTGTCAGTGAGACAATATTTCAAACCTAATCGAATTGTCAGTTTGACAATTATTAATCATAGACACTACTTCTTTCCATACGTGGAGAAAAACACATATTTCACTAACATAAACAATCATATGGCAATTAAGATTATCCCATGCACATAATCTGGTTGACAATATGCCTCATTCAATTCAGTGAAATTTTCTATCAGACATATGTACGTTTACCAAATGGATGAGACCTTCCAACCAAGTTTCACATTACAATGGGAAACCTAAATAATCTTTGGTTTAAAAAACATATTTGCATCCAACCAAAGTATAATAATCCTTCAGACATTTTGATTACCACTGAGCAGCTTTTAAAAAATTCCTCTCTATATCCAATAAAAAGTAAAAACAATGAAAAAAATACTTGCTTTCTTTTTAAACAATATAATTCAGAATAATCTCTCTGGGAAGACATGTAAGCATGTCAAGATATGAAGCTAACAGGAAGATTGAATACCCAGTAGCCAAAGAATTATCAAACTGACTAACCAGAGTGAGATTCAAGAGCAATTTTTAATGGGAAAAATGGGGGGGGGGATAATCAAATGAATATGGTCTAGTCCAATGATGATGCACAAAAATTAAAATATATTCCATGCACAATGGAGAAATGAGCAGATGCTCTATAACTTTTCTTTTAAAAAATCGTTTACTAAAAAACCTGACAGAAGCACTGCTTTATACATTTGCGGGTTTTTTTTTCCCCAGTCCAAAAGATGGCTTTTTTGTCCAAAGCCACATTTTGTTTCCTCTAATAATATAAAGGAAATTACTTAAGAGCTGCTCAAATTTTTCAAAACAGTTATCAAACGGAACATTTTTTGATCCTTTGTTTTTCACTTTTCTTCCAAACTGTACCTCTGTCTGGAGAATTTAGTAATGTTGCAGATGAGGAGGAGAGCCGCTTGTTAATGACTGGATCAACATGTTTCGAAAGGTTCATTGTTGAAACAGATCGCCTGTCTGGATCTAAAACAAATGGAAATAATGCTAATTGACAGCCCGCATGCAGTAATGTGACTCTGTAGTCCTCCAGAGCATAAATAGGAAGATTTGTTTTCTTATGCTTTGTGAGGACATATCAAGGGATTTTTTTTAGGTGACTCAAAGATTGGGCACAAAATGGAATCCTATAGTTATCCTGCAATAAGTCCAATTGAGGGTTTACTGTTTAGAAGATAAATATAGGATTGCACACTTAATTTCAAATCGCAGCCAAACTCCTAATAAAACAGCAGTTCTCTTTAATGAAACAAATGCAAATGAAGAATAAGAAATAAAGCAATGAGATTTAAAAGGGTTATTTCATTCATTGTACTGACATTCAAGATAATGCAGTAAACCTGAGGGAAATGAGAAATGAAATGAGTAATAAAACCAAATATTTTAAAGCCAAGAACATTTAACTATTTGGTAAGAGAGTCCTATGAACTAGAATCCCTCAGTATTACATGTCCTTGTATATTCATATGGGAAAGATATAGAAACACTGTGGATACAGAAAGAAAACCATGGGATTTCAAAGTCAGGAACTTTCAAAATTAAAGAAATTCCTGCGAGATTATTTCCAGGCACTTCTTGTGAAAAGTGCTATAGGCAGAATTCTGTGCAGCTCATGCATGCAATCTTAAAGCCAGACCTACTTCCATTTTCCAAAATCTCACTGTTTTACAGATTTTTAATAGCACAGTTAACAGTTAACTTGGGTTGATGTTAATCCCTTTAAAGGCCATGGTGTGGAAAGGATTTTGATGTGTTTAAACAAAATTGTTTTCCTTATACTGTAGCAACAGTTTAATACAACTGACATATTAGAAACCAATGCTGCAGCCTTCTCTACCCTCATGCCTTCGTAGGTAGGATGAGGCAGCTTTGAGCTATTCTGCCTGGAAATATTTGGGGTCACAGATCAAACACAGCTGAGAACAAATGCTATGCTAGTTGGGAATTCTGAGAATCATTGCCCCAAGTCATCTGGAGGATGTCAGGTCGAGGAAAAGCTACACCACTGAATGGTTATCTGGATAAATGTTATATAATCCAATTCACCATCTTTTTAAACTTCATTTCTTGTAGCTTTGTGGGGGAACGTTCAGCTCTTCCTTATCTTCTGCATGAAGTCCTTCAACTAGGGTTTCCACTGTAGTGCACACTGCACACAATGTAATTTCCCCGTGTTATTTCCTCTCCAACTTGATGACTTTGGGGTTTTTTTAGAGGACAGTTGAGTTTTCAGCATGGATACACAGCGATGTGACCCAGCAGTCATTTGACATCCTTTTATTCCTTTTTCAAAACAACATAAAGCCACTTCCTCCAAAGCAAACATTTATTTTACAAAAAAAAAAAAAAAATGAATAGGGGCATGGAGAAGAATAACACAATGGGATTCAGAGCAAAGAAAGGAAACCATGAGAAGAGCTAGGAAAGATGCTGATGCAAATATTTCCCAGAAGTCTTATGTGCCACCTGATCTGGAAATAGAGGGGAAGGTTCCTGAATGATAACTAGTGAGAATCTTTTTGAAAAATAGGTCGATACATGGGGCAATCCTGCGACAGGATTCTTTTTGCTTTTCTGAAAATGCTGATGATGTTTTTTTTAAATGCAGTGACAAATTGCACCACTGAAAAAGACAAAATCATGCTGAAGATGGAATAATGAATAGTTTTCAAAAATAATAAATACATATTTTAAAGCGCTAGACAATAAAATAAGTAATAGAAAAACAAAAATAATGTTTTGTCTTGTATCCAAAAGACTTTTGAAAACAATGTTTCTCAAGATTAAAAAATATTCCAAATAGGCAGCATCGCTTCAGAATTATACAATGCATTTTGAGAAATTGTGCCACATTCTTTAAGTCGCCCAGTAATAAATTCAGTAAACTTGAGGAAAAAGCAAGGGCTATCTATCAGCTCTAATCTATGCAATGTTAGACATGCACACAGTCTACAAAAAGATGGATTAGGTACTGGCATACTGGTCCTATTTTGAGGAGATAACTACTTGTGATGAATTCAACAAATCATAGTGATTTATGTACCGAGTTTTCTAGCACCACCCAGAGGTTTGAAGTGGTACTGCAAGCCTGCTAAATCGAGAAGGGTGAAGGATGATTCAACAAAATAACCTAGGACAGAATGCAAGACAATGATTTTTAAAAGTAAAGAAAAACTTAAAAGGCAGCAGTAAAGTTACACAAAGAGAAGCAAAAATAACAGGTAGAATGTTCTTATGAAAAAGACAACAATTTGATCTTGTAGCAGTATCTACCTCATTTTAGTTGATAAATATATATAAAGTTGTTCTAGTTAGTATTTGAATAGAAGAAAACATCAGGAAATGTAAAGTGTTCAGTTAGGCTATGCAATTAAAAAAAAACAATAGCAAGCCACTTCCATACTTTTGTCAAATGTCCATGCTAACAATTGAATTTGTCTTAAAGGAGACCTTACCATTTTACTTATAATTTAAGAGCAATGATCAATGTTTTTGTCCCATAACAAATGCAATAATGCCTGCTAGTGCATTTTAAAAGAAAGAAAATAAAATATTAATAGAAACACAATTTCTGCATTGCTCAGGTCCATCTATAATAAGATCCTCCTTCTCCATCAACTGAGGAGGACCTGCTATATATCCACAAGACCCAACTAAGTGAAAACAGAGGAATTCCTCTAGGTTTTTTTATGATATTTAGGAAACAGATGAATAATATCCTTTTTTGTATGACCAGTGGAATGAAGTTTCCTCAGAATTTGACTGTAGTGGAAGAGGACATTTATGGTTATGTTTTTAATATACTAATCTACGTATAGTTGAAGTCAGATACCAATGTGTACCTCTCTCCTATTTATTAAAATAGCCTAAAACTCACACTGAGATCTAAGAAAAGAGATTGGCTGCTTGAAATGAACAGCAGAGGGGAAAAATCTTTTCAAAGCCAAGTTCATTAGCGGAAAGATAAATCAGTGTAAGAGCTTTAAATATTAATTAATAAGCAATGCTGACTACTGGATTTTCTTCCCTATACAAAGGCTTTCACAGCTACAACAAAATATATTATTGGTTTCATTGCTTTATTAGAAATCATATTACTTATCTAAATATCTAATTAAATTCATAATTTTGAAAAGCTTGGCTTAAACAAACAGAGTGCTAGCACACAGAAACAGACAAAGCAAATAATACAAATACATACAAATACAAATGAAGTTGGAAAGGAGAGATCAGATGTCCAAATATGGAATCAGTTTCTCATACCAGAAAGTTAAGCATAAAAGAAAGAGGCACCACACATCTGGAGACATATGCAGTTAAAGTCTAAAAATGCAATTCAATACAAAAGTGTCTTCAATTAAACAACCCATGTATCTATTAGTTCACACATACACAAAAGGAGACAGAGTGAGATACCTGGCCCCCAATTTTACCTGCATTATTAACGCTGCTGCTACGATGAAGCGTACTTCCCCACGACCATCTGTTCTGCTTTTCTTTTGGTTTCTGGCTCCTCTCGATTGTGCGGCGTACAACGGCTTCATGTCGTTCCTAATGAGATAGCGAACAATTACAACAGGTCTGAAGTGACCTTGCCTTCATTTCATTCATTTTAATAATCTCAAACTGATGAATGCAATCAGTTGTATAAAATGTGTTGATCTTAAGACAATCCAGTGAGAGAGGGCATCAATGAATTCCTATATTCCCACTGTCTGTACTGCCATGGTCCTGGCTCTTTTTCTTCCCAGCTGCCATGAGAAACATTCAAGAAGGAGACCTGTAAGTAGCAGAATTCTGGTTCTCCAAGAAGAGTGAATGGGCTAACTTACACAGGCATGTGATGACTAAATTTCATTGGAACCTACTAGCTGCCCTGTTTTCACTGCTCCATATAGAAATGTATTGCCCCAAAGATCCCATAAGGAACTTCTCCTACCTTGTCCTCCTCTATTCGCTGCTTCCGTTTTTCTTCTACGGCAGCTCGCCTTCTTTCTTCCTTTAGCCTCTGCTCTTCTAATTTCTTTTTACGTTCCTCCAGATGTTTTTCAAAATGTTGTCTTGCTCTCTCCTCTTTTTCTAGCCAAGCAGCTTCTCTCGCTGCTAAAAGAATATCAAAGGGAATTTCACACATTTGGGGGCATATACTCCTATGACATGAATATTTAACTATCAATAGCCCATATTTAAAGAAGTTTATAGCCTTCTGGTATTGCAGCATTATCAATTACCATTTCAGCAAGAATCCTCACACTGCTTCTTGAAAGGAATACCTTATTAGTAAGCAAAAAGTAGCTAGGATTTTTCATCTTTGGGTCAGTTTTGACTCCTGTCAATTGCCTGGACAAGCCTTTGTGCCAACACTTTTGGAAGTGGTTTGTCTTTTTTTTTTTAATGACTGAGAGAACATTTCTGATTCACAGTGAACTGGTTGACTTTCATGCCTAAGGTAGGACTAGGACTCATTTCTCTCCATTACTAGACCAGCAACTTAGCCACTAAACCAGATTGGCTGTCTAGGATGTATGAATCTGGCACAAATTATGCAAACCCTGAATCTTGGTGCTTCGGTCACTCTGGTGACCAAAATTTGTATCTATGTCTACATCTCTCTATTCCCTTTTGTTTGGGGACCTTATTGGGTCAATTCTCCTGCACCAAGCTACAAGTAAAGATTCCCTTGAGTTGACTTTGATTTCTGGTAATTACATGGACATATTCATGGCATCCATACAGATGTTATTTAACCCCTGCCTTCTGGAATATTCTCCCTTCTGATATACAATGACCCTGACCCTGTCGGCCTTTCATAAGGCCATGAAGATTGGTTGTGTGTCTGAGTGCCCTGTTTCCATAGCAATAGTTTTATTTGGTGCCATATATATTTATTTTGTACTATTTTAATTTATTTTTTTTATACTATCCAGAGTCACTTGTTGAGATGAGTGACTATAGAAATCAAATAAATTGGGGGGGAAAAGCTCACAAATTGTGATTACATTGACTGCAGGATATTGTACAAGTCATACACATGAACCAGTTACAAATATGCCCCAATTGAGGTCATGTGATGATGCAAAGGCCATAACTTTGAGTACAGGTCATAGGTCACTTTTCCCAAGGTTGTTGCAATTTTGAACAATTGTTAAACCAACAGTTGTAAGTTGAGGATTATCTGGACTGGGTTAAGTATATTAAGTATAATTATTCTACTTCATAAGGCCTGCAAATGGTAAGTTATTTTGCCTCCTGTTTATTGTTAAGTAGAACATTAAATGCCAAAGTTCTGCCCAACTATATTCAGAATATTCTTATCTGGCTACAAAGCCTACTACAAGAATGTGCATTGTGTTATTAGCCATGAGTAGAAATATTACTCATTTATAATTTATATATTGAAGAATGGCATATCGCACTGGATTTCAATATATCAAAGCTTCATCTATGGGGCAAAGACAAGTAAGTATACCCAGGCATCCTTCCAGATGACAATCTGAAGCATGCTAAAGTTAAAAAAAAAGTTAGAAGTGAATACTTCAAGAGAGTGAAGATCTTAAAGTCCAAACTCAGTGGAGGAAATACCACCTGGGCAATTCCAGTCATGAGATGCATAGCTGGAGTAGTGGACTAGACTCAAGCAGAGATAAAAGCCCTGGATAGGAAGGAAGGAAGGAAGGAAGGAGGAAATCATGACATTTGCAGTGACATTGACAGACTTCACTTACCAAGGAAAATAGGTGGATGTGGACAGCTGAAGAAGAAAAAGGGGCATTGTAAAAATATTTTAAGGACAGTGAAGAAAACGGACTGAAGTTAGTATACCAGGAAGAGACCAAACTGGCCCAGAGGAAAGACCAAATGAAGAACAGAAAAGAGACATGGGAAGACAAAGTATTATATGGCCAGACCTTAAAATTACAGGCAAAGAATATAATAAGACCTGGCAATTGCTAAGAGCAGAAAAGTTGATGAAAGAGGTAGAGGGGCTAAGACAGCCTTAAGAGCAAATGTATACAAAGCCAGAATTGAGAAGACAGCAACAGACAGCAAGTCCTGACTTTATAAAGAAGCTGGAGAAACAGTAGACCACTTGGTTAGCTGCTGCAAGAAGATCACAGATTTGACTACAAACAGCATGACAACGTAGCAACAATGGTTTGCTGGAAGATCTGCAAGAAATACTGATCCTTTTTCCTGCAATCAAGAAATGGTGGGACCATAAAACAGAGACAGTAATTGAAAATGAAGAACTAAAGTGCTCTCGGACTTTAGAATTCAAACCGTCAGGCATCTGTCACATAACACCCCAGACTTAACGAGTGCCAATAAGAAAGACAAAAAAGTCTGGATGGTGGATATGGCAGTACCTAGAGACAGAAGAGTAGAAGAGAAAAAACTGGAGACGGTAACATAATATGAAGAAATCACCATCAGTCAACTGCAAAAGGCAGCTTTCCTCAGAACGGCTTACGTCCTGCAATACCTAATACCGTCAAACATCAACATCTGCCTATCCCATGTCCTTGGGAAGGACTCAATAGGTGGATAAAAATGCCAAATCCAGTCTGAACATCGTGCGACAAATCAGAAATCCAATTGCAGTTTCAACTGTAGGTCATAGTTCAACCATATATTAAAGACATAGAAATGAATCTTTAAAAACCATAATCAGTTGCCATCATAATTACAGCCCTTGTAAAAATACATTTTATTACTGGATTTTATTGAATGTATTTTTAACATTGAGCATAACCTGGAGATGTATTACAAGGGGTTTTAAATATTTCAAATAAACAATCATCAAATGAATGAACAGATGCATGATACTATGACTAAAATCCATTAAATAATTATAGAACTATATAATCCATTAAATGAGAGCCTGTTTGGTATAGTGGTTAAGGCGTTGGCCTAGAAACCTGGAGATTGAGTTCTAGTCCAACTTTAGGCATGAAAAACCAGATGGGTGACTTTGGGTCACTCACTGTCTCTCAGCCCAAGTCACTTCACAGGGTTATTGTGGGGAAAATAAGAGAAGAAAGAGGTATTGGTATATTTGCCACCTTGAGTTGTATATGAAAAAAGGAACAGGATAAGCATCTAAAAAATAAATACTAAAAGTTAAAAACCAGCCCAAACGCAATTTAATAAACTAAAATACAAT
Source organism: Boaedon fuliginosus (assembly GCA_027560395.1). Taxonomy (NCBI): domain Eukaryota; kingdom Metazoa; phylum Chordata; class Lepidosauria; order Squamata; family Lamprophiidae; genus Boaedon; species Boaedon fuliginosus. Next base: position 267,304 of record JANHGC010006477.1, on the reverse strand, counting down.
TTTAAAAAATGCAACTCAGATTTTTAAAAGTTCATTTAATGTTTTAGCAAAAAAGAAATTCTAAGACAGTCCTTCACTTTTAAGTGAGTAATAAAGCATATAATGAAAAGAAATAAAGTAAAAAATGGTCATATGGAATAATCCTTAGAAGGTATTCTATAATTGGAGAATTCACACTGAAAAAAGTCCCTGAGATTTATTTAGATTTTATTAAGCTAATATTCTGCTTCTTAAGACACATTTTGTCTACGTATTATTCCTAAATGTCTATGTTCCTCTGTTCTGTAACTAGCTTTGTATCTTAGCTTTCACATGAATATTCTAAACAGCTCTTAGAAACCAATCAAGAGATATCATTGTTAATCCCAAAGCATGTGTCAACTTAGATCAAACTGAGATATGTGCATAATGGCTTGGGGTGATATGCTTTTTACCCCCATGCATACAGTCCTTAATATAACCACAATTTCTGCACAAGATATGTTCTGAAAAGAACTGCAGAATTCTATACTTTGGAGTAGCCCATTTATGCCTTTAAAACCAACCAATTCATTCAGTGCAGAAAATTACTGCCTATTGATCTTGCAGCAAACATAAAATCTTGCTGCTAAATGCATGGGTGCCTGAATCTGTATTTATAATTTTTTAAAAAAATATTTATCCAAAGGTATGCATATAACGCATTTAATTATACTCATGTCAGCCCCACTAGGTAGACCAGACCGTGAAATCAACTCCACAGCAGGGATGGATTTCTCCCAGTTCGCTGATTACCCGCTTTGTGGACGCGCTTCCGATTCAGCTGTCAAAAGCATGCTGCGCGCGATCGACAGAGAAATCTTCGAGGTATTCCGAAAATACTCTGATCCAACAGCTGTGCAGCGGCTATCCATTTACTTTTTTATTGAGATTGGTGACTATAAAAGAAGCATGAAAGTCTGTTCTCCTTCTTAGAGTTCAGTGAATTAGGGAGGTCTCTGTCTGAGCAGCTTCCAAATATTATCTGGATATTCTGGATTTAAAAAATGCTTTGGCCCCTGCGAATCTCTGTCAAGGTTATCTTCCTTATTTTCTACACCTATCATACATAACTCATGGTATCAAATGCAAGAATCCTATCTATTTCTCTCATATTTATAAGACTGCTTAACTCAATTTGAGGCATCATATAAATTTAAAAACAAACCCAAGACATCAAAATAAATAAAAAATAGAAACAATCAGGGAGCTAACATGCTCCAACACATTAATACAATGTCACTCAGGGGACATATATTCCACCCATCCCAAGAGAAGGAATAAGCCAGGCCTCCAAGATCCATTTAAAGGGCAGCAGTATTGAAATTACTTGAACCTTGGGCACGGGAGCAATACAATCCAGAGCACACTAATATTATGCTATGACAATTCATCAACAAGGAATGACTTACCTAAAAGCTTTTCATGTTCTACTCTTCGTTCTCTGGCAAGTCGTTGTCTTTCATCAACTTTTAGTGCTGGTATGCAATTAGTGAAAACAATGTAAGATTTAGGCTCCAAATCTATTCATCTTATATGAGTGGCAGCTGTTCCTACATTCTACAAAACCTACTTCTAAGCATCAGTCCATAGAAATCTATTCTTAAGATGTCATGTTAAAAAATGCAGGATTCTAAAACCAATTCAGAATTTATTTAGTAACAAATTAAAAAGGAGAGTATTTATTTAACAATTTGTGAAGTCTCTCCCCCCCCCACCCGCCATATTCAAGAGCATCTTATGAAAATCTTCCCAAATTATATATCTTCCAGGTATTAGTTGGGAATTTGGAATTACATTTTTGACACATCTGGGAAGCAGAGGACTGGTTTAAACCATCATTATTTAGGATATCCATCATCATCACCTTCAATAATTTCACAGTGCTTTACAGCCTTCTCTAAGCTTTTTTACAGAGTCAGCATATTGCCCCCAACAATCTGGATCCTCATTTTACCAATCTCAGAAGGATAGAAGGCTGAGTCAACCTTGAACCAGTCAGGATCGAACTGCTGGCAGCTGGCAGTCACCAGAAGTAGTCTGCAGTACTGCATTCTAACCACTGCACCACCACGGTTCTTAATCATGGCTGTAAGTGCTGTTGTAACTTTGAATGGTCACAAAATGAATGGTTGTAAGTTGACGACCACCTATAACTCTTTAAGAATTACTAAAATAAAGCAATCTGTATTCACTTTTTACCCCATAGGATACATGAATTATTCTCTCCAAAACATTGGATTCTGAATACATTATTTTTCATAATTCACAGCCAATGGTATTTTTAATTCTATTGCCATAGCTGCTAGCACATGCAACAGTTTTTTTGGAGGGACACACAAATGAGAGAGTAATCAGTGAGGCAGACACTTACATATCTTTTTTCTGATTAGAACCATCAATTCAATAACAAGCATGAAGACAGTTGCAGGGCAAATAAAATGTCATAGTATTTCAAATAGTAGTATCTATTGACTGCATTTACTATGCTTATGTATTGTCGTCTTCCTAATAACAATCCTGCAACAGTTTGCTGAATTATTTAAAATAAAACAATAATAACACCAAAAGTAAATGGATTAAAAATCAGCAAACAATTTACATAAAAAACAGCAATATTTAAAATTTATAGAACGTTGGTGCTTTTAAAGTATAAAAAACCTGTCATGTTCCAGTTCATGGAAAACACTGGGAAGAGTTAAATGATTATAATACCTGTCTTCGGTCCTGCAGGATTAGCGCCCTGTCCTAAAAGGGCAGAAGAGGGCCGGCTGAATGAGACAGCTTTTTTATCTGGTCCTTTAGTGTTTTCAGATACTAAAATGAAGAGAGAAAAGAAAAATAAACAAATTAACCATATCATTACAATCTCTGTTTTTTTTCTCCCTGAGATAATCAATAGCCAACCATTCATTTACAGGGAGTTTTCGACTACAATTGGGACTGAAATTCCTCTCGTGAGTCCGACGGTCATAAAGTGAATCACCATGTGAATTGGACCCACCAGGTTTATGATTATTTTTGCTGCGGTTGTTAAGCGAATCACTTACAATTCGTTAAGCAAATCCAGTTTCCTCAATTGACCATTTTTTGTCGAAAACTGGCTGGGAAAGTTGCCCATTGGAATTGTCTTGACTGCAACCAGGCATAAATGTGAGCCAGTTGCCACTTCCAAACTGCGATCATAAGATTGTGTGGGGTGGTAATGAGAAGGTGATAAGTCGTAAATCATTTTTTTTCCAAGGCCAGAGTAACTTTGAACCACTGTTAAACAAATGGTCAAGGACTACCTGTACATGAATTAGGGTAAGGCACAGAATGGCAACATACATCTTCCTAGATCAGCATTTCTCCATCTTGTTACTGTAACTTTAAGATGAGTGAAGGCCCTACCTCTTATCGTTGCCAAAATTAAGGGACAGTGTTCTAGATCAGTGTTTTTCAACCACTGTTCCGCGGCATACTAGTGTGCCGCGAGATGTTGCCTGGTGTGCCGTGGGAAAAATTGAAAAATTCGAAAGATTTTTAAAAAAAGTCAAATTTTCGCCCACTAGGCGGGCGCCGGACTGTGTCCTGGGTATGGGGGGGTGGGGTTTTTGACCCCACCCTCGGCCAGCAGGGGCGCCGATTGGCGCTCCTCAGGGGGACACCCTCCACTTTTCTGATGTCCGGGCTGTGATTGGTCCAGACTCCAGCCTGGACCTATCACAGTAGGACATCATCTTCCGACTTCCTTCCCGCCCGAGCACAGTGTGGAGACGGAGCTGTCATCCGCCGGCTCAGCGGGGATCATTTTCTAATGGTGGTGTGCCTCGTGATTTTTTTCATGAAACAAGCGTGCCTTTGCCCAAAAAAGGTTGAAAAACACTGCTCTAACCCACATTTTTCTATCTTATCAAGAAGTAAACTGTGATCTACTTTATCAATTGCCTTACTGAAGTCCAAGTAAATTATATCCCTAGCATTCCTCTGGTCCACTAATTTTGTCATTAATAGCTGATATAATGATAGTAGTTTCCCATACCCCAAAACAGGTCTACAGTACTTGCCTGACTATATATGTCTGAGGTTTGAGGAAATGTTTTTTATTGCCTTAAGGAAAAAAATTATGTACTTGCAATTTCACTGAAACCTTTTAGTTAGATGTACGACATACTGTGTTCTAGATTATGCTTAATTTTTTTCTTTGAAGAGGCACCATTGCTAAATATATTTCTTATAATTTTACAGCACCACATTTAATCTCCACTTTTCATATATTCTCTTGTGTTTTATATTTTTTTTTTTAAGATTAAATCTAAAAAGTGTTCTTCCACTTTTGAAACCACTGGGCATTTATTCTTGACTTTGGTGGCTGATGGCTTAGCATTCTTTACTGGTAACTATGTAGTACTTTAGCTTTGAAGGCAAAAAATACTTCAAAACTCCAAAAGCTCCTCAATATAAATTTGGGCCTTTGGTAAGAGAGCCACCCAATAATCTTACATGGTAGAAGGACATAAACCCAGCAGGTTACCTTTGGCTAGTTTTTCAATATAATGGTTCATGGAATGCAAACTAGAATCTTGTAATAAAGGTAGTCTTAAAGTCTTAAAGTATTAATTGCTTAATCTAGATAAACATATTACAGTTAAAACATTTTGAGGATAAAACAGCAGAATTTATTAAGTTGCCCCTCATGGTCAAAATTGGATATATAAGTGCATTTGGAAATCAGCAAACTATTTTCAGGATCTAACTTTTCCCATGCTGAGAATAGCATTTTTCAAAGCCAGGCATTATATCTTGCCATCCACGTTATTGTAAGGCACATACTCCAAAATTCTATTCACTGAAAAAAACCTATCACTTTTGCCATTAAAATGGAAAACTACCCCAAAGTATTTAAATGCAAAAATAACTTGCTGTGTTTTACGTCCTTCTACCATGTAATATTGTTGGATTAGCAAAGACCCGAATGTTAGATTTATTAGAATTAAGAACCAGTTGATTTTTGTCTGCTGTGCCAAAATATTACTGTCATTGCTCTTTTCACCCCATAGGATTTGTGGTTGCATGAGCATAGAGGAACATAGGGATTTTCCTTCTAGCTAATTTAGGAGTTTAAAGGTTTAGAAATTTAGGATATGAAGTATGTCTACCACTGAATTGGCACATACATTCAAAAAAACAGGGAGCAGGAATGGATCCTTATTGAAAATTTTGTGGCAGGGGAAAAATGAAATAATTCTAAAGCATTAAAGCAGTGGTTCTCAACCTGGGGGTCGGGACCCCCTTGGGGGTCGAATGGTCCTTTCACAGGGGTCGCCTAAGACCATCGGAAAACACATATTCCCATATGTGGTCCCAAATAATTTTATGGTTGGGGGTCACCACAACAGGAGGAACTGTATCAAAGGGTCGCGGCATTAGGAAGGTTGAGAACCACTGTTCTAAGCTCTAATGGTATCAGCAAGAGTTTCGCTAAGCTGTTTGCATATGCATTTGATCCTATTTAAAATTCATATTTCATTTCAGGGGTGAAGGAGATAGAGAAGGGGGATTCAGACTGCAGAGCAGGAAAAAGTACACTGTCTTTGCTTTAAAAGCTATAAAGGATAAAATGCAAGAAGCTGGATTCAGATCCAGTTCCATTTTAATATCCAAAAGCAAACATCCAACAATAAGAAAAGGCCCTGCAGTCAATCTACAGTGCTGTGCTGATTTCATGAGTTCAACCCTTAGGTGAGACCTAGGAGCTGTGCAATTCAACCGTTAGTAGTACATTTAGACAGAAGCTAGTCTTAGCGTTCATGATGCTTCTCAGTACTTGGAACACATTAGTTTTGCAGAACACAGCTCGGTTTTCAATAGCGTCTAGTTAATACAAGGAGCTTTCCCAATTTCTCCCAGATCGGTGGGTTTCAAAATCAACAATATGAACATATTCCTGGGAAACTGGTATCTTGACTTTTTTTATTTAAAAAAAAAAGGGAGGGGGGGTTTACAACCATGAGCACTGATATAAGGCTTCGTATTCCAGGCTGTCGGAAAATAGGCCTTTTATCCCAACAGTATCTATCGGCCGGGAACAACTTGCTTTTCAAAGTAACAGGCCTGATTTCTTCGCCTGCTGACCTGTTCCCCTTTCTTTTAAGTTTCCCAGCGAGCGGGGTGTAGCACCCCGATTGTAAACGACGCCCACCGGCTTCTTAGCTAGCGCTAAATTCCACTAAGAGAGACGCACTTTCTTGGGAGGTGTTTTTTGTTTTTCTTACCCGTGTATTTTCTGCTTCTTACCTTCAGCTGGAAAGGCTGGATCTCATTCAAACTTTGATTCCTGAGCTTCTTCGTGAGGATCTTGAGCATGGTACAAATCCAAGGAGCCAGGGAAGAGTTAAGCCCGCACTCGCATCTAAAGAGCGTACAAGTCGGCGCCGAGCAGAACTGCAGGTACACCCAGCTTGTGGCTCGAGTGGCATATGATCTACCGAGAAACACGATCGTGCGCCTTTCTTCTTCTTCTTCTTTTTTTTTTTTGCACCCCTATAACATCCCGGATCTGGTTGCTAACGCACAACTTCCTCCTCCTCCAAATGGAGTTTGGTTTTCGTTTTGTTTTTTGTTGTTTTTTTTAAGAGGGCGAATATCTTGCTTTATTCAAGCTGCAACGAAGGACGCCAAGGTAGAAACCCCGAGAGCAGCTAACAGGGTTTCTATTCCAAGAGGCAGGAAGACGTTAGATGCCGACAGAGCTAAACAGAAGACGACAAAGCTTTGGAAACTCAGGCCCGGAGCTCTCCTCATGCTCTAATTATATATGTCTTTTCTCTTCCTTTCCTGCACATTGCCGGTCGCTCCCGCGCGCTCTTCTGCCCGGCTCCTTTCCCTGTTCCACGCTCTCCTCGCGCGCTCACGGCCACCTCTCTCCCTCCCTCCCTCCCCCTCTCTCTCTCTCTCTCCTCGAGG
>JANHGC010006477.1:245773-260238 GCA_027560395.1 Boaedon fuliginosus | reverse complement strand
TCTTATCTTATCTTATCTTATCTTATCTTATCTTATCTTATCTTATCTTATCTTATCTTATCTTATCTTATTGATACCCTGCCTCTCTTCCCTAGTCAAGGGGAACTTGAGGCAGCTCACAACATAATTAAAATACAATAAAATAGGATGGATATCATAAAAAAAATCTAGAAACAGACTATAAAACTAGAAACTATTAAAACCAGTCATACAAACGAACATATGATCATTCTTACAAGGGAGTCATCAATTCCACACCCGCCTGCAGAGCCACAGCTTCACAGCTCTGCAGAAGGCCAATAGATTTGGGACGGTTCAGATCTCCATGGGTAGCTGGTTCCTGAGGGCCAGTGCTGCTACAGAGAAGGCCTTCGACCGTGGGCCCGCCAGCCAGCATTGCTTAGCTGACAGGACCCGTAGAAGGCCAACTCTGTGAGATATAACTGGGCAGTGGGAGGCATGTGGTGGCAGAAGACGGTCTTGAAGGTACCCCACTCCTAAGCCATGAAGGGCTTTAAAAGTTGTCACTAGCACCTTAAATTATGTAAATCGGGGAAGAGCCACTTCCAACAACATTTCATCACCTTATCCTTTTACAAGTAGAAATAAAAAATATTTAATAATCTGTTTCTTTCATATCTTCTCTCTCCTCCTAATCCCAAATACAGAAGATTGTCTATGGTACTTACTTCCACTCTCCCCAAACCTGCTCCCTGTTCCACATTTAAAGTATAGGCAGACTGAATTTTGTTTGCAGCCCAACACTCCAAATTGCATAGTACTCCCACCATAAAGCATTATCCTACAAAAAGTATGTAGAAGAGGAACAGAAAGCACAATTTTGGACAGGTTAGAGCAGGTCAGAGTTGAGCACAGTAGGATGCCAATCAAGGAGAGCCAAAATATTTAACAAAAATGTTTCATTAACCACAGCAAAACAAACACCGCTGGGCACAGCAGTGGTCCCAACAGAATTTTTTTCTGTGCTGAGTATATTACTTGTACTTTGCAAATGCAAATGCAAAAAAAAAAAAAGAGTAATGTTTCAGAAAAAAAAACATCTTGGTAGAAGACATAGAGAGATATAATAGGAAAAATTGAATTGGTAATTAATGAATTTATCCTCCAATTAAGGGGCTCCTACAATCTGTCATCCAAATCTTAGTATATACCCTTTTTTTCTTCTGCTTAAAATCTTTAGTCCCTTCTCGGTTCGCGAACGCTTCTGTTCACAACCAATTTGGTTCCCGAAGCAACCCAATTTTTGAATCGGTTTTCGACCAAAAACAGTCTTCCGCACATGTGCAAAATTGTCTGTGTATGCATAGTGAATGACGCTTCAGAACACGACCAATCGGTTCACGACCAGTCCGGAAACAGATTGCAGTTGCGAACCGAGGTTTACTGTATCTAGTTTCTAAAATTATCACTCATCTTTTATTATGATTCACACTTGTCAGGATAACCAAAACAAGTCTATTTTCCATGAGAAATTATTTTCTATAGTTAGTTCCCAAAAATATTATAGTAAAGGTCAATATTTTCAATTTATCTGTACTCTTAGTTCATTTATAGCTTTCTTGGATCAAAATCTTGGTTAGCTTTTTGCTGTTTATTTCAAATTCTTTAAGTTCTTAAGCTTTTAATTAATTTTTCTTTTGTTCAGGATGAAGACAAACTCACTACAAAAAAGACTTTTTAAATCTGTTGTTCTGATTGTATTTAATAGGTTTAGAATAGTTAATAGGCAATTTCAAAAAGTGATTAGAAAATAAAAGATTTGGCTCCAATGAAAGTGAATTGGTTTTTGCACAGTAATAGTAATATGTGAGTAATATGTGTGCTATTACAGAGGAAAGAAGATCTTAGCTCTTGTCAAGATGGGTCGACACTTCCTTTTGAGAGATGGTGACGCCTGCAGTCTTGAAAAAGGTTGTGAAAAACCTCATTAATATCTATAGGTCTATAACCCAAGGATCCTCCTGGATTCACTGTTACTGCTGGATGGGTATATGAAAGCTATGTATTGCCCAATCTCCAATCGCTCATTTGATGGAAGGTTTTTAGAAGGATGGTGGAAAATTAGAATGCCCTAGACTAGAAGAAGTAGGTTATTTAGACCACTTTCAATCAGGGTCTAATCTGGCACAGGATAGAAATGGCATTGTCATTCAAGTGGATTACTTTTGTTGGGATCTGGATAATGCACCCTGCATGGCTTATGAGATTTCTTGTCTCTCTTCAATACTACCCATCAAACTATCTTCTTGGATCATCTATGAAAGTTGAGAACAAAACAGCCTAAAGCTGCATCTTAGCAGGGATTGTTGGTTAGTTATGGCTATCTTTTAGCTCTATTGTTATCTTAAGAGGAAGAGGCTACATCTGAAACAGTAGACCTATAACCCAATGATCCTCCTGGATTCACTGTTACTAATGGATGGGTATATGAAAGCTTTGGCCAGGATCTTTTTTTTTTTAATTCGATTTATATCCCGCCTCTCTTCACCCAGATGGGGAACTCGAGGCGGCAAGATGGGAAACTCGAGCCCTTCTCAAAAATATTTAGCAAGGGCCTAGAGAAAGATGTCTATCTAGAAAATGCTTTCCTGAATAGGATGTCCCCATCACTTTAGCTATAGCAAGCTACATATGCCACAATCCTGATTCATGTTCCTTTTCAATCCAGAGCTGGGTGGATTACTGAGTATTTTCTCTCATCCTAACCTATCACCCAGGAACTGTGATAAAGAAAAATAGGAAAGACAAGATAAAAGGCAGATTATAAATAATGAATGAATCCTATTCCATTTTTATTTCTTTTTTAAAGGTCATAATGCATAATATATACATTAAGCCTGCCTTCTAATGTTCTGCTCTCTGAAATTACCGTTTCTACTTGAAAGCCATCTTCTCTAGCTTTCATTAAATAAATAAATAAATAAATCAATAAATATGACTTTAGCCTCCTCTCTTCTCCTCTCCTCTTCTCTCAACATTCTTTATCTACTTGTTTTTATGCCAGTTTCTCCTGTTCCATATAAGACTTTGGTTATAACTTTCAACATCCCATCGTCTCAAAAAAAAATTCATCATTTCTAAACTCACACTGAAAATACCAGAAATAACTGCAAGTTACAATGAGAGCCACTTTGGTGCAAGTTACACCAGGCTATAAATTTGGACACTATGGATTCTAGTTGCATTTTAGGCATAAGGTCAACTGGGTGATCTTGGTCCATTTACTCTTCAATACATGATAGTATGGTAGTTGAATTATGCTTCAATATGTGTTTCTCTACAATGCATCCCATGATACAGCTTGTAGTGTAAATGACTTATTTACTTGAGCATCCATTTAATCATTCAGATATCTAGGTGAGGTCATATATGTTAGGCCTTCAGATGATTAAACAACCAAGTTCTGGCCTTCAAATTCTTTGAGCAGATTATGATGCTGTCAACTATGCAAGTCCAGCTAAATTAATAGGTTAGGGAACTATGTTTGTCCCTAACCTGGTTTTCTATTCTTATGTGTCTAATCATCTACTCTATGTTTCCTGCAGCCAAACAATGATGTACAGTGATATACAATCAATGTAAAAAGGCATAGGGATCAATTCCGCTTTTTAAAGCCTCAATCTTACTTTAATTTTATAAAATTGAGCATCATGCTGTTTCTAGTCTGGAGCTTTTCGAAGAATTACATCAACATTATATCCAATTATACCTGCTGCTTCTAGACAAGCATCTTGTGATATACCGGTAACAGTCTCTTATTGCCTTGTTTTTTCCTAATTATGCTTCTAGAATGTATTTAAGTGGTCTGCAAATACAGCAGGGAGGGGAGCAAAAAGACAGATTAGGCAAGGGGGCAGCTACAAAATTGTGTAGCACAAGAATAAGGTTTATATCTGCAGTACTTGAAAACACAAGGCAAGGAATTGTTTGGGGCCATGTAAATTTACTGAAACTACATAGCTTTTATTAAAGCAATCTTTGCTTTGAAATGAATTGTTTCAATGTCTATTGTTTACTTTGAATATTGCATCTTAAGAAAACAATATTTTTGTGGGGAAAAAGGTTTAGCTTGCATATAAAGTCTGATACTTATTGTGCAAATAACTAAAACCTTTAAGAGGACTGTAAAAAGTGTTTTTTAGCCTTGTTATACGACATATTTTCTTTTTCATTTGACTTTTAATAATTCATTTTAGCTTCCTTCAATACAACATTTTCACTGAAGTTTTTATTAAATCTACTGAGTTATAGGAAGTCTAGGAATGGGAAGGGAGGGGAAGGAAGGGAAAGAAAGGAGGCTCCCTTTTGTATATTAAACTGGTATTCAGCCAGTTCCGACAGGTTCAGGAGAACCGGTAGAGATAATTTTGATTGGTTCAGAGAACTGGCAAATAGCACCTCTGATTGGACCCTCCCCTCCACGTCCCTTCCAGGAGTCTCCATGCACCCCTATTTGGCTGCCAGGATGCTTCAGGGAGGTTTTCTAGGCCAAAAATGAGGCACAGCGAGTGCATTGCCCCCCCCACACGTCGCTATTTGGCTGCCAGGCAACTTCAGGGTTGCTTTCTAGGCAAAAAACTGGGTGTGGGGGAGGGGGTGCAGTGGCCTAACCAGTCACATGACCGCATAGCCACATCCACCAAGCCACGCCCACAGAACCGGTAGTTAAAATATTTGAATCCCACCACTGCCTATATACAACACTGACTGAAATATACTCAAACATAATGAAGGATACCTGGGGCACACAGGTAATTGAAGCAGCTATAGTAGAGATTCATGCCTTTCCTCTTCTATATTTCAGCATAGGGTGAATAGGCAAAGTGGAACATTTGGCAACGATCTGAACTAGTGGATGTTCAAAAAATTAACCGAAGGTAATTCTCTATTCCCAGAAGAAATCAATAGCAAAGCAATTCCGTACCGTTGCCAAGAAAACTATATGAATGCATCTATGTAATGCCCAGGAGTCAAGTTTAATGTGAAGGACTCTTTGCTTTCACTCAAGAGCGGCAGCATCCCTTGTATTGTGATATCTAAGAAAAAAGGTATACATTGGGCCCACATTCATGCAAACATTTAGGGTACAACCTCCCCCCCCAAAGAGTCGAAAACTCTCATTAGCAAGGAACTTTTTTTAAATGAAGTGAGTTCCCTAGCAAACAAAAGAAAAACAAAAAGGTTAAACAACATATAAAAAACATTTTGGTATGAAGTGACAAACCAACCAGCAAGACAAAATAAACAATTACCGGTACTTCTATGCTGCTCTGCTTCCTTACCGGCTTTTAGCCATCATATACTCCAAAATCTAATAAAGAAATAAAAATTGCCATCTGCCTTTCCATCAGGCATTGTTGTTTTTAAAGGCTCCAATAATTTGATATTCTGTTCCAAAAAGCCAATATAATTAGTGCATACCAGAAAGAAGTGCAGTCAGCAATAATATTCTGAAGCATACTGTTCTCAAGATCTGCCAAATTGATTTCACTGAACAGGAGACTGCAATATCATAGTCAATTGTTTATACAACTTTCAGAACTTATCTAATACTTCTGGTGAGGTTCATCCAAGTGCTACTGATGCATTTTGAAGTTGATTAAATGTAAGCTACAGAGAACTAAGAAACAAAAACCACACCCCTATCTAATGACAGCAATGGGCTATTCGTTTTAACACTTAATTCAAATTAATCCTGAATCCAGCTCATAACACACCGAACCATAAATCACACAAATCAGATTCATACATTAAGCTAAACTTGGTAGATTCAGTGTTCAAGTCAATGGGGACTGGATAACTTGTTTATTCTACTTCAGATCTCTTCTTTCTGCTCAAAAGATTGTCAAAGCAGATTATTCTTGAAGAATGAATAAAATATTGTTGCAAGGCCAGCCCTTCTTCTGATGATATTGCTCACCAGAGACAATGGAATTGCCTTTTGAAGTTATAAACATATCTGAAGGGCACTCTGTTTAGATACTCTGAACTAAAACCTTATCATGTCTTTAGACTACAATTGTGGAAATTCTGAGTTAGGGATAAATATTACTGAATTTAATAATTATATCTGAAAATGCATGCAGTAGACTACACTATTAAAAACTAACAAATTTAGTATGGTATAAATGTTCATTGTCAGGATGCTATTTAGCAGATAGGGAGAAAGGAGTTTCAGAAGATGAGATCATGATTTCATTTAATGTCTCAGCACTCTTTGCAACCATAGACCCAGAATTACCAAACAAATCCATGACAGCACTACTGCACAATATACCCGACCTAATCAAATACACTAAGATTAAAATACCCACATTCATGGATTTCATCAACCAATGCCTTACCACCTACTTTCAGTTTGATGGACAAATATACCAACAAATCAGAAGAACACCCTTGGGATTACCACTCTGAGGATTCACAGCAAAAATCGTAATGTAACGCCTAGAAACTACAGCACTCCCATGCATACAACCCAAAGTATGGATCTGGTGTATAAACAACACCTTTGTCATAATAAAACAGGAACAAGTAGAGAAGACACATGAAACTATCAACATTTTCAAGGAATAAAATTGACAAGGGAAGAACCCCCCCTCCCCCAACAATCTATCCTTCTTAGATAACCTCACCAACAGAGGCAAGGTCAGCAAATTACAAACATGAATTATTATAAAACCACCCACACTTATCAAGTGCTCCACTATCAAAGTAACAACCAAACCTCCCACAAGAAAAATTCTATAAGAACACTACTTTGATGAGCACAAACACTGCAGGATCCTTGAATATCAGAAAAAGGAAACATATCATCTATACAACATTTTACAAAAGTATCTGACTATTCAATCCACTACAGCACAACCAACCCAAACTATGAAAAGAATAACACAGCCATACATCACATCTCACAATCAATAGACTATTGCAACCACATGGCTTCACTGTAGCATACTAACCAACTAAAGCCTTCCAAAACATATTAAGTAAACCAAAAGATCGTAGCCCCAGAAGAAAAAACAAGAGTGTAAGAACTGTAACAGTTACCTTGAAGGACAAACAGTCAGAAGATATGGACAGATTTCAACATTGTTTCAACTGGAAAACTGTGAGTGTCCTAGACCTGTGATGGCAAACCTATGGCATGCATCCCAGAAGTGGCACACAGAGCCATCTCTCTGGGCACGCCAGCTGTCTCCCATTTCTCTTCTGGGTTCCAGTGCGTTCATGCACACCGGCCAGCTGATCTTCACATGTGCGGGAGCTTTGGAACCCAGAAGACCAGCTCCCCAGCCTGCATGCTGGTCTTTGCGCCAGAAACTGGAAGACCAGGTGGCCAGAAGCTCAGCTTCCAGGCATGCACATGCACGCTGGGGAGCTCGTCTTCCAGTTTCTGGCACTCCCCCACATACACACGTGCACTCGGTGCCAAAAAGGTTCGCCAACACTGTCCTAGACTATGCTAAATCTAAAAATGCTAGAGAATTCCTGGAAGCCTGGCACTCTCAAAATCAGCCATCAACAGGGACATAGAATTAAACAATATCTACATACTGTCCAAAAGAGTAATCAATAAACTTACAGTTTAAATGGAAGTGATCTCATTGATGATCCTCACGTTGTCAAGGACCTACTGTAGGAGTACTTATTTCAAATGATCTAAGCCCCAGAGCTCACTGTAACAGCATCACCAAAAAGGTATTAAGACTTGTTAACCTAATTTTGCGAAGCTTCTTCTCCAGTAACGTTGTACTTTTAACCAGGGAATACAAAACCTTTGCCAGACCAATTCTCAAATATAGCTCATCTGTCTGGAATCCACACTACACATTGTACATTAACACAATCAAGAGGGTCCAGAGGTATTTCACAAGAAGAGTACTTCACTCCTCAACCCGCAATAGAATCCCTTATGCCACCAGGCTAGAAATTCTGGGCTTAGACTATCTTGAACTGCGCTCCCTGCGGTCTGATCTAAGCATAATTATCTGCTACAATGTCCTACCTGTCAATTACTTCTTCAGCTTCAACCACAATAATACACGGGCAAACAATCGATATAAACTAAAGGTAAACTGCTCCAAACTCGATTGCAAAAAATATAGAATAGTTAATGTCTGGAATATACTACCTCACTCCGTTGTTACAGCCTGGAACCCTCACAGCTTCAACCTCAAACTGTCCACTGTGGATCTCACACCATTCCTAAGTGGTCTGTAAAGGGGGTGTGCATAAGCGCACCAGCGTGCCTACCATCCCCGTCTTACTGTTTCTATTCACCTGTATACACCTTCTTTGTTCATCTTTACGTTTATACCCTACCTGTTATCATGTATATGTTTGACAAAATAAATAAATAAATAACCAAACTCAAAGCCCACAGCACCTCCTTGCCAGCAGTTCACATCCAGATAAACAGAGATTAACACCAAGTCATAAACAATATTCCAATCAAGGAATTACCAACTAGGCCCATGAGGGCGAACCTATAGCATGCGTGCCACAGGTGGCATGCAGAGCCCTTTCTGCGGGCATGCCACCTGCGGCCCCAGCCCAGCTCCACTGCGCATATGCGTGCACCTCCCACCAGCCAGCTGGTTTTCAGGTCTCCACCGTACATGCCTGGGGGGTGGGGCGCATGCACTGGGGGCACTCACATTGCATTTTGGGGGTTCATGCACATGCGCGTGGGCCCCTACACCCTGTTTTGGGCCTGGGAGGCCTCCTGCACCAACCTGGAAGCCAAAAAGGGGCAGGCGCATGCACAGGGAACATACACAGATGTGGGGGTACATGTATGGGGCACTCGCATTGCATTTTGAGGTTGTGGGCACACACTTTGGGCACTCGGCATCAAAAAGGTTAGCCATCACTGAACTAGGCAAATAATCAAATAGTAAACAACACCCTAATCAACTACAAAAACGCTTCCATCAACACTGGCAGGGCAAGCTGATTGTACTTCTAGCACAGATATTACCAGGTGAGTAACCAAACATCTGCAGGGGGGGGGGACCAAGCTCAGAGAGCACCAAGAACTCCCAATTCAACCCTGAGCTACAAATATTCTTCTATTGGAATTTGTTTCATTATATATTGGAATGATAAAAAGTTCTCTTGCAACCTACGTAACAAAGAAATGGTGATTTATTTTAATATGTTGACATTAACTATAAGAATGGTGTCTGAGAACCTGAGCTTTGCTTTGGAATGGTTGTGGGTAGATGACATGAGCTGACCTTATCCAGACACATCTGCAAACTTCTTGCTAATTACTGTGCTCCTGATGGGAAAAATATTACCGAGGAAGACTAGGTTCTGATAGCAGAAATGCTTTCTCATACTGAATATTCAAAGCAGAAAAATATGCTGTTAATTGCAAGCTCCATTTCAGAACATACTGTATATCCCTTAAAGACTTCGGCTAAGTATTTAACAGGGCAGGAAATATATCTGTAGAAACACTATAGCATTAAGATTATCATTATGAAGGAAACAATGATGGATCATATATAATCATCAGAAGCATTGATTTCTACATCAAGTATCTCAAGCCGTTTCCTTCCCAGGAAATTACCATCTACCCAAGGCATGATACAGACCTAAATTAAATTTGGCAACCAAATAATAGAGTAGTGCATAGTTACTTTGAATGCATGAACTTCAATGATAATTTATTTCTTCTTTTAATATTTACTTGAACAACTAACTGTGATGAATCCTGCAGAACATAGAACCACTTCTTTAGGGAAACTAAAAGGAAGCCATTCTTCATTTTGCAGTCAAATATGAACGTATTTTGTAATATTAGATAGCTCAGATCCACTGTAAACCTGATAGTTATAGTGGTAATGAATAGACAGTTAGTCCTTCCAACTGTCTACTCATTACCACTGTAGCTATCAAGTTAAGGACATATCAACATGGAGAAAATCTATGTGGTTCTTAAGAATCAGCAATACCTGGTAATCAATCAAACAGTTCAAGGTTTCTCTCAAGGAATCCTGGAATTGTTATTTTATAAAGGAGGGAATGTAATTGCAATTTTTATTCTTTCTCTCTCCTCTTTTTTTCTCTTTTCCCTTGACTTCGGGGTGACCCACCCATGCTACTCTACTGAAACAAAAGAACAATTCTTCCAGGACTCTAAAGAGCCTTAGAAGTTTCTCACACAGAGAATGTGTACTCTGCCCCTATTGCGCCGGCTCAGATCTTGTAACCAGACCGACTCTTCAATGACAACTCAATTTGGCAGTAACAATAAGTATTGCAGATGGGATCATCCAGATAGTATAATTCATGTTTCACTAAGTGAGAGTACATTCAAGAAAGGATTAGAATCATTGTGAGTGAACATTTATTTTGAATTGCCAAAAGAATAAAAGACATTTTAGCAAAGACTCCATAGGTGAGATTTTGGGTTACTTAACTCATAAAATCTACATCAAACCTTACTTTACAAATTCTATGTATCTGTGCTGTGCATGTGTGCATACATGTTTGATGCCTTCAAGTCAAATTTTTGGAATTGGTTTGCCTTTGCCTTCTTCCTAAAGCTGAGAAAGAATGACTGGCCCGGAGTCATTCAGCTGGCTTTGTGCCTAAGGCAAGATTAGGAGTCACAGTCTCCTGAGTTTTAGCCTGGTACCATTAAACACTACATCAAACTGGCTCTTTTGTGCATGTCAGCACATTCAAAGCATGTTATTAGAAAAGTGGCGCTTTACTGGAAATTCAGTAGTTAGACATTGTGAATTTTGTTGGTTGTGCAAAAGCCCCAATTTTCAACGTTTTTTCCTGCTTGAAATTATAGTTCTGTAAAATATAGCCCACTGTCTCTGTGCTTGGTGTTTTCCCCCACTCATCCCCTGAAAGTCTCTGTAATGATTCAGATTCAGGAAGACTCTGCAGACGATAGAGAAAAAGAATACGTTGTATGATCTTGCCTATTGCTCACGCAGTACAGTATATCACACAAAACTATTTTTAATGTAAATTTATGTGCTACAAGCATAAATTAACCCCCAAAATGCCAAACGCATCTCCGGGCATTTATATCTTTATCTTTTATTTTAATATATAGATATTGGAATCATTAAAACTGAATGCATTTTTTTCTACCAGCAGGCTCAGGAAATGTAAAATTCATCAATAATTTGTTGTAATTTGTATAATTTGTTATAATCAAATGATACAAATAAATATACATCTTCATTTTATGCTATTAGAGACAGAAATCAATATTTAATGAGGTTGTTCTGAAAGCAAGCAAAATGGTACAAATGTCTTTGTTATTCATTCACAAGCAAATCTGCCAAAAAGAAAGGAAATGCAAGCATAATGTTGTTTCATCGATATTATTACGGAAAGATTATCAGAGGAGCTGCTTAATGTCCATTACTTTACCGATAACTTCACAATAATTGTTTTATTAGGTTAGACTGGAAATATTTGTAACATCTCATGATACAGGTCTGATAAAATGAAACCTGTAATTGCAGTAAAATTAAGCCTGAGAAAGATGGGATAAAGAGAAGATGACCAGCAGGAAGGTCCAAACAGTCCAAAATCACCTTTATGTGCTACAGTGTGGTGGTGTGAATGTACATACTTATCCTAATACAGGGGTGTCAACCACACGGACAGTGGACCAGATCCGGCCCGCAATGTGGTCGGATCTAGTCCGCGGGGCCATCCGGGAAAATGTAAGAGGCCAGCCGGTCTACCCGCATCACTTTGGCCTGCTCTACCCAATGCGAAGAGGAAACATAGGGCCAGCATGGCTTTGGCCCAGTCTACCCAGTGACAAGAGGAAACATCCAGCAATTTGGGAATTGGCATCAAGCTGGCCATGTCCATCCAATTAGTCACACCAACCCAGGCAGCCATGCCCAGCCAGCCCCCCGAGATCAATCACAGCCCTGATGTGGCCCTCAATGAAACTGAATTTGACACCCCTGTCCTAATAATAAAAACTCCCATGGCATGTGGTGGACTGGAGTATGGTGTAGTCTGTGAAGCATTAATTGGGCTGGCAAATGTGCTGAGGGGTTGTGGTGAAAACTAGTCCAGATTCCCAGAAGGCAAAGAATACATTCCAAAGGAGTAAAAGACAGAGGAATTTAGATAGTTTGAGTAGGAGGAAGAACAGCTACTCCCTAGTTTTCAGAATAAATATGTAATGGTGTTTGGTGAGATTTCTGTCTACAGGCAAGGAATAATAAAGGATACTGCTTGGAAGAACCTCAGAGAGTCTTGATTTTTGGAGTCTGACAGGGCTTGCCCCATTCTGTCTGACCATTAGGCTGCAGGTAGATCGCAATTTTGGCTTCTGCAGCTTCTTTATTCATTTTTTTTTGGTAGGGAAGACTGATTTATCAACCTACTATGGTAAAGGCCTTGAGAAAGACCTTTCATACATACCACAAACACTTTCTTAAATTTTGATTCTTCAATATAGGTAGTCCTCAACTTACAATCACAATTGAGCCCAAAATTTATTTTGCTAAGTGAGAATTTCGTTAACTGCCCCTTTTTATAACTTTTCTTGCCACAGTTGTTAAGTGAATCACTGCAGTTGTTAAATTAGTAACATGGTTATTGGCTTTGCTTGTCAGAAGATCACAAAAGATGATCCCAAGACCCGGACACTGCAATCGTCATAAATATGAACCAGTTACCAAGCATCTGAATGTAAATCACATGACCATGGGGATGCTGCAATAGTCATAAGTGTGAAAATGGTTCTAAGTCACTTTTTTCAGTGCTGTTATAACTTTGAATGGTCACTAAGCGAATTGTTGTAAGTCAAGGACTACCTGTAACTTTATTCACCTAAGCCACACAAATCCATACACCCAAAGTCAAGAGCGACAGAAAAACAGTTTTACAAGCATGGAACAGCAACGGTAAATTGTAATGTGCTGATGTCATCTACTCTATCTTCCCAGTTCCTCCTCCTGAATCATAAGGACTGTCAACACTATTAGTAGGAGTTACTCCCCTGACATCCGACGTACCTGAAGGTGCTTTGAGGTAAATGTATCTCTACAGAAAATAAACCAACCCATGTTCTAGATTCTAGAACAACTGATCTGCCTCTTTTACAGCTTTAAATACGACTCAGTGAGTCCTTGAGAAAATGTTACACTCTGTTCAAATGGGTTGGTAAGGAAAGCATGATGGATAATATGGTGCTAAATTTGCACGTGAACTGAGCACGTGCAAGAACCATTTTAAGTATACTTGATAGGTCACATTATTGGCCCAACAAGTTTTTCTCCTTACAAGTTTCTCCAAAAAAAGCATGAGATGGTCTGCCAGTTCCAGTTTGGAATGACTCAGCATGCTAGTAAATGCCAAATGATTCAGAATACATTCACACATCTCCTTTCAACCAGAAGCAGGTTCAGCAGGTTGAAAGTGCTTGCAATCCTCCTCCTCCTAGAGTTGGGTCAACCCAGGAGAAGTAAGGACTATGTCTTCTACCCTAGCCCCATGGAAACTATCATGAAACCTAAGGAGAAGATACAAGGCAGCTCCAAACGTTTAGTGGAGACACTGGATCCTCCTTAACTCATTCTTTTAAATACTAAGGGCTAAAACCCTGCAGTTCAAAACTTGAAAATTAGTATTCTCAGGAATCTCAAGTATATACGGTACTTTTCTCTTTTTTTGAACTAAAAAACAAGCAAAGGCTTCTTCAATGGAATGGCATCAAGTCAGGCTTTGAAACGAATGGTGTGTTTTTCAGAGATGCTGAGAACTAGAATAATAAAAACAACTGCAGAGATAAATAAATAAAAATAAACTGCCTAAGAGTGCAGTCCTTTTCTGCAGGCTAAACCCATGAAGCTCAATGGGACTTGTCATTTTTTTAGAGATAATGCCAATTTAGATTTTCCTTTAAGCTTCCTCTACTAGATTACTCACACTAGGTGATTTTGTTTTATAAACTTGATGTCTAAAAATTGGAAACTTTGCAATATTGCTAAGTAAAGCATTAATCTCTAATATTACTTTAATATTCAAGAATGCATATTAAAATCCTACACAATGAGGTACATTATTTTTTTGTCCTTCTATGCTTTGGGAATCATAACAATCTGACACAAGATAAAGACGATGAAAGTCAGTTTTAAACAATAAGAAAGAATATAAATTTAGCTTGAAATAGGGACATGCAAAACCATTCAGTGGTAAAGCACATCAAAATATAGTGTTGTTCATATCATGAATCATGGCTTCTTAACTAATCACTCTCTCAGCCCAACTTGCCTCACAGGGTTATCGTTATGAGGAAACTAGGAGGAAGAAAGGAAAAAGAAGAAAGGGGGAGTATTAGGTGTGTTTGTTGCTTTGCATTATATATGTTACCGTGAAAGACCGAAATTGGAGAATGTCGACTTTCACCGGTGAATGTCAACAAACACCAAATACAACAT
>JANHGC010006477.1:227210-238269 GCA_027560395.1 Boaedon fuliginosus | reverse complement strand
CATATTTTGTAATTGTTTGCCGCCTCGAGTTCCCCTTTTGGGTGAAGAGAGGCGGGGTATAAATCTAATAAATGTAATAAATGTAAATGTAATGACTGTTTAAAGTTGCAACAGCACTGGAAAAAAAAGTTGACAGACAACCTGTCCTTGCACTTAGGGCAGGGGTGTCAAACGTGCGGCATCATGTTGTCATCACGTGACGCATCACAACCTTTCCCCCTCTTTGCTAAACTGGGGGTGGGGGTGACCAGCGTGTGATGCATCCAGACCACGAGTTTGACACCCCTGACTTAGGGCCATCCATCACAGCATCGCCATGTGATCAAAATTCAGGTACTTGGCAACAGGAATATATTTGCAATAGGTTGCAGCATCCCCAGGTCAGGTAATCGCCATTTGCAACCTTTCCAGCTGGCTTCCGACAAGCAAAGTGAACGGGGGAAGTTGGATTCCCTGAATGATCAACTGCAGTGATTCACTTAACAACCATAATAAACAAAATATCTTAATATCGGGTGTGCCTCACCTAACAACTGCCTTGCTTAGCAAGGAAAATTCAACTGTTGATCGTAAATTGATGGCTACCTGAACAATACTTGTTCTGTCTAATAAAAAAAAACACATGCAATGAATAAAATGTTGCTTCATTTCTGTTCAGTGCAACTCCTTACGAAAGAGACTTTTAGAGGTGAATATTTATATTACCAGGAGAACTATTTCAACTTCCCTCTTCTCCTGTGCTACAAACACCCAGACAACTATCAATTAGATGGCAGCAAAAAATTACAATCCTCTGTATTTCTTTCCTCCCAACTAGTAGTTGTCTGAATTTCTGTTCCCTAGTCCTGGCAACCCTAGTTTATCCAGTAATGGCAGGCTTCACACAGTAGATAAACAGCAGATATTTCTCTTCCTCTCTTCACAGAGATGTCTTAGCCCTTCTGTTTGGGGATGGAAACATCTTTTTTTTTCTCCAAAATCAAGGCAGAAATTGCTGGTCCAATTTGGACTCAAAGTGAACCCTGCCTTTCCATCTCTTACGTTTGAGATTCCTAGGAGCAAAGATAAATTTGAAGCAGGGTGTTTTTTCTTTAAAAAAAAATTTATGTAGAAATAAATAAAAGCATTGCAGACAGAAAGGATGCTAAGTTTTATTTTTCGTTTCTGTTGCACTGAAGCTGCACATTATTTCTGTGTGTTTCAGTCTTTTATGCATCTCTCAGATTGTGCAAGAGCAAATTATTTCTCTTTAGAACGTTTTATGATTTGGAGCAGTTATTTGAAATCCCATTCCCATCTCTTTACATTGAGGGTTTTTCTGTGCGTAGCAGACTTGTAGTCTATTTGGAACACTTAATTCTCTTTGAATTTTCTTTTCGAAGCTGCTGTTCTGACAATGGTTTGTACAGCTCTATATTTATTTCCTTTACCAATAAGGAAAGTCGTCAATATATCAAATTAAAAACAATTATTTCTTTTGCCTTCCTTTTCTTTAAAAAAAACCCCTCTGAGTTTATCACTTGTAAGTTTATTTGGAAGGGTTGGACTTGAAACTTTTAGTCATATGCTTTCACACTATAAGGCCAGGAAATGACTGGATAGACTTACTTAAAACAAAAGAACCTTACGTTTTAATCACTAGAAAGGCAGCACAAGATGTGATTATCCACACACACCCCTCTCTCTCTCTCTCTCTCTCACACACAAGGTTTAGAGGGTGGGTGTCAGGTAAAACATTCCCTAAAAATGGTGTTGGCAGCAGGAACTACCAAGTTGATGCCCTCAAAACAAAAAGGTAGAAGATAGGGTGTGGTAACTAAGAGAGTCTTAGGATGTGAGCTTCGCCCCTTATTTTACAGGATCAGCTGGTGCTGAGATTTTAAATCTTTCCCCTAATATGTGAAAATGTCTACTAACCAGTTGTCATTTGAATCAAGATTTAACACTGGCTGAAGATTCTTGACCAATTTTGAGAAATACTATCTAATATTCTGTTCTGGGAACAGCCTATCTCTTAATAAAACAGGGGGAGGGCTTGTAGTCAGTTGTCCATTCCCATTCCCTAGCTTAAAGCTAGGGTTCCAAACAAAACACAAATTTGATTCTCTCGAAATACACTTCTAAGTGAATGATCACAAAATGTTCTAATGAATATAAAGAAATGCTTATGAGGTTTTGTTTCTGTTAAAGCTTCAAAACTCTGTCCTGTAATTTTATTTCAGAGACGGGGGAGGTGGGGGCACAAGCTGAACTAAAAGCAAATATATTAATATATAATTGGTTTAAATAAGCAGGATAATTCAGCAGCTGCATTGCAATACTAGTCATTCATTTGCCCCAAAACTGCAACTTAGTTTTACCCACACATTGACCTGAGGACTTAGCTGTCCCCAAAATATCTGCCAGCCATTGGCACTATACAAAACTAATAAATAAACAATCACCATCATGCTGAGCATACCATATTTTTTGATTCCAAACCACAGATTTCAGATGGAAAGGTTTGTTCAATCATGTCAATTTTGCATTTAGACTTCAAACCTCACCCCAGCATGAATTAACCTACACATGAGACTTCCCAAACCTGTTTCCTTTTTAATGTCCTGGATAACCACTCCCCAAACCACAGTAGTACAATTATCAAATATATAGTATTCTTTTTAAAATATGGTTACATTCTCTACTAAGTTCAAGGGGTGCTATTTGATCCCAGTATCAAATTAATACTTGTTCTGCCAAGTACAATGTGTCAGTGAAAGAAATTATTCTATCTAAGGTTTAAAGTGCAGTACAATTACAGTTTATTTTCTAAAGAGCTGTCAGGCTAATGTATTTCTGATTAGAAACAAAATCGTTTTAATTGTATGTATAATATTAATACTGCACGGGGCTGTTCTTGTCTGAGCTATAGTTTTGAGCTATATGAAAAAAGCCTAATTGATAGTGTAGATACTCCTTGAAGCTCCACATGTGAAACAAGGTTAAGGCTAGCCTTCTTTAAAATAGAAAGGTCAATTAGTTTTGAATGAGTGTGCATATCTTTGCTCAGTATAGCATTTTCAAACCATCTGGAAACATAAAATACACTGTTCTTTGCATGTTGGGCTTATATGAACAGGGTTTAAATCTCCAACTAATATCAAAATAAGAAGGCAGATGGCCAAGAATTCATTTACAAATTAACTGTAGATTGACTGCCGTAAAATAGATAAATTAAAGTCAACCTTCGAGACCGCCTTCTTCCACCTTATGCCTCCCAGCGCCCCGTCAGTTCCCACAGAGTTGGCCTCTTAGGATCCCGTCAGGCAAGCAATGCCGGCTGGAAGGCCGCGGACAAAGGCCTTCTCTGTGGCTGCTCCGGCCCTCCCTATGGGGATCCGGGCTGTCCCAAATCTGCTAGCTTTCCGCCAGGCCGTGAAGACCTGGCTCTTCCAGCAGGCTCAGAACACATGACTCCCCTGTATGAATATGATTGTATGGCTGTTATTGGTATACGTGTGTTTTTATTATGAATTTTAAAGTATTGTTTTTAAATTTTTTATTGTTAATGTTTTTTATTGTAACTGCTAATGCTTATTGTTTTATATATTGTTTTTATTTATTTATTTATTTAGATTTATACCCCACCTCATTTCCCCAGTCAGGGGAACTTGTTGTATGCCGCCTTACGTTCTCCTTGACTGGGGAAGAAAGGTGGGATATAAGTACAAATAATAAATAAATAAGATAAATAAGATAAATTAAAGTCAAAGGGAGTGCTGAAATAAAAAATGCTCATCCCTGTTAACAGGCAAGGATTTTCTTTCCTTTTTTACCACCGAAAATTTTAACTGGGGTAAAAAGCACAGAAAGCATGAAGTTGTTTCTGTTCATGAGATTTTTTTTAAAGCTTGCCAAAAATGCCATGTAGAATTTGTTTGTCAATCATTATAAACATAGATAGATAGATGTATTAGCAGATGACAGGCCTGTAGATGGCCTTATTTTTAATCATGCTTTTATTTTGTGGCTACTTGGCAGAGTTTTTTTCTTTTTAAATAGAAAAGTAGAGTTCAAGTAAATGTTTTTGGCCAGTGATTGTACATGATGATACATATCATATGTATATAGCAATAAGCCAGTGGGAATACCTGCTATATCAAGCAGCACATTATTCTACATTTGATTATGCTGATTATTTTGCATAATTCACTCTTGCTGATGCTAGACAGGAGGAGGAGAAGAAAATAAATAAATGGCTTCCCAATTGTTCAGCTCATTCCTATTTATATTTGCACTATTTTAAATTTATTTATTACATTTTTATGCCGCCCAACTTCCGAAGGACTCTGGGCGCCTTACAACATAGCACTCTGTAGAGGGGCCAACTGTATGGAGTCCTTGGTGCTTTCTGAGTTTCATTGCTTGCTTGCAGACATTTCACTGGGAACATGAGGCTGTTTTTAAATACTGTGGAAAAATAGTACAAAGTTATTTCAACAAGGTGTTAAAATCATCAGTGTTAATGAGTGTGGAGTTTGCTCCTTCTTTATATATAGTAGCCTGTGAATTGTGATTTCCTTGTCAAAATCTTTCTAAGAATAAACACAGGCAATGAAGAATGTTTCTTTTCAAACAAGCAAATATTTTAAGCTAACTCTAAAGAAAAGTGAGATTATAGTTCATTTTATATAAAACTGTATTGAGAAAAAAGTATTTTGAGAAAAAAAAGTCCATGCTTTGTTACTGCTTAAAACTGATTACATGTACAAAATCAAGAATAGAAATGTAACAAAATCATAATCTTCATGATCAATAAAAAAAACTCCTGATACCTAATAAAATATTTAAATATTTATCCTGCTGATTTTTTCAACACCTCGATAATAAGATGAACAGGTAATCTCAATTGCGCCTTCTTTTCCTCATTACTTCAACTACACAAAGAATTTACGTCACTGTTTATGGTAAAAACACAAAAGAATCTTGTATGACATCTTAAAGAAAAAGTTAGAGAGAAACAAGATACATACCGATAACTGATATAGAAGATATTTTTAATCCAATACCATCCTGTTGTATAAGCTTTCATGAGTAAATGAGTCTACATTATATCTGCAACCCAACATTTTCATATGAGTCTTGCAGAATTAAGTGCAGATATTGATCCCTCCACTAAGAAGGATTTTAATATGAGCCACAAATACAGTGGAATAAGATAATATTTCTCAAATTGAGCTCAAAGAGGGACTAAATTCTGAAATGTCCAAGGCTATGATCCAAGGCTATGATAAATGTCCTATGATAAAACTTCAGCTGGTGGAAAATTAAATCTATCTTTTTCCACAGGCAATCAAAAATCTCTCAGAACATCCTGCTAAAGAAATTTCTTCAATGTCTTATACATTTGTATAAAATAATATAACGGGGTAATTTTTTCCTACACATTTATATGAACTTATACAATGGGATAAATATGGCAACTATATTCAAATTATAACTTTAAAGTTATATTAATTTTTGATCATATTTTTTTTATCCCAAATGATTTCTAGGCCATCTGTCTAGCTCTTTCATCAGGATAAAGATGGGATGAATTAAATTCTACCAGTTGAGAAGCGCTTCTGGATGTTTTCATGCCAAGATAAAGTCAAAAACATAACCTAAAATTGAAGGCCTGACTCTTGTCCAGGCTGTTACTATGATCCAGTATATCAGGTCTCGTTCACTTCATAATATAAGCAAGCAGGATCCCAAAGTAGATGTAGTAATGAGATAATATTAGAGTAGATTTTTTCCAGTCTCTTGATAAAGAAATCAAATATCAGCATATACTAAAGCGATTTGTTATTTGTTCCCCCTCAGTTAGAACATAGAATAACAGTGTTGGAGGGACCTTGGAGGTCATCCAGTCGAACTCCCTGCACAAGCAGGAGAGTTCCAGACTTTCTAATTATGCAGGCAAGTGATTCTAAAGCTGATTTAAAATGAAAAGAAGGGAGAAGGCATTCTTGGTATTGCCACGACATAAACTGAATCAGGGAGAATGCATTAATAATTACCTATGAGTTAGGAGTTGAACAAATCCTACCAATTCAAAATATAAAACTGTTAGGAAGCCCCTAATAAATCATTGCCTGCTTTAAAATCAGCCAGGGAACCATATGGCTTTTCTTGCATCCAAAGACATTCTGGTTGCTGGATTTTATCTGTTTTCAGTTAAAGCAGGAACATTAGTTTAAATGTTTCCAAGCGACTAAGCCACATTGAAAAAAAGTACAGATTTTGGTGGCTCACATTTTGGATGTTTTAGATGCCTAAAAATTAGATATTGATTGCTAAGGATTGGAATTCAATGCCTTAGGCATTGGAGTAAGGAAAAGGGCGCATAAAGATCCCTCATCCCAATCACAGAACCCAGAGCTCTCTGTGAAGAGGGAAGGGCTTTACTTATGTATCTCATTGAGAAGCCACCCATGTCCCTAACAGAGCACTTCTAGGTGGTGTAAAAGTGAGACATAAAAACATAAAAGTCATAGTCAGTATAAGATTTTTGCAGAGTTCCTTCACCTGAGACCCCCAACTATTGAACCAGTGAGCTGTCTAGCTGTCTATTCAAGAATGCTCTACAAACACTCCTATCACCTTTCATTTGTCACATACTATTGGATATTGTTTTCACTTGTTGTATTCATGAAAAGACTGACGGGATTAAAGGGGAGCCATATTGGCACATCCTTCTCATCAGAGATCCACATGTAGACTTTACCCAGAACTCTCTTCCCACTCCTCTTCACTTCTCTCCTGGACTTCTAACTGTATGGACTGTTTCTATAATCTGCATATCATAGACAGAATAATGTTATGAATAGGATGCCCTATTCATTGATGTATCTATGTATATAAGTAAATAAATAGTTTGTTCTTGTAGTCTCTAGAGATTGAGTTTTAACTTCATCATAAAGCCATAGCAAGACCATTGCATTGCATCGAAGGTAACCTAACACATACTGTATATATTATGAGCATATATTCTTCTCCTTTTTTCTCTCTTTCTTAATCCAGGCAAAGCAGCTGTGGAGGATATTGATACTAACCATCCCCACACTGCATGAAACAGATGACATTTGGCTCTGGAGTCAATTAGGAAAATCGCTGCTCATTTATGGAACAAAACAAACACTAGGCAAAGACTGACCCAAATCCCTTTTTCTTATTCAACAAACAATATGGCGCAGAATGAGAAAGGACATCACTTAATTGCCTTCCCTGGAGAGAAATTCTTAAAAGGTTATTTAAAAAATAAAACACAGAAAGGCAAACAAGAAATAAGTAAATAACTATCCATACTTGTGTTGTATTGGAGTTGCTGTTGCCTAGCTGCTGGTTAGAATTTTTTTTAAATATGTGAAGCCATTCCTACTCAACCTTTAAGAGGGTGGGAAGCTTTGAATCAGTCTGGACTCTTGGCCACTGCCTGAACCAGTCCCTAAAGTTTTCTCAGCGAGATTTTAGAAATAGTTTGTCATTGCCTCCTTCCTAGAGCTGGGAGAGAGTGAATAGCAATAGCATTTAGACCAGTGATTCTCAACCTTTTTAAAGCTGCCGCCCCCCTAAGGAGCAGAAAATTTTTCAACGCCCCCCCCCGGATGGGCGTGGTTATGCGGTCAAGTAACTGGGTTGGGCTCAGTCACACGATCACATAGCCATGCCACTGTCACATGACCACTAAGCCACGCCTACCAAGTCACATGATCACCAAGCCACGCCATACTTACCACCACACGACATAAGGAAGGGCTTGGCTTGGCTTAGCTTGGAAGGCAGGTGGTGCGGCGGGCGATCTAGGTAGCTGGCGGGCAAAGGTGGTGGCTCGCGGCGGGTCACGGCGAGATGGGAAGTGAGTGGGAGGGGTGGGAGGAAAGGGGCGGGGCCAGCCAGTATTACTTTTACAGGTTCTCCAAACTACGCAAAAAAATTTTGAGGGGAGTTTTAAATTTAAATTGAACGACAAAATATGCTCATCGCCTCCTACTGCCCAAAACAATCCCACTGCCCCCCTACCGCCCAAAACAATCTCACCACCCCTCAGCATCCTTCCACCGCCCCCCGGGGGGCGGTACCACCCCCGTTGAGAACCACTGTGTTAGACTAATGATATTATAGACACAAAAAACTTCCCCTTCTATGCTGCCTCTGCATCATGCAAGTTTTATACATCTTGATTAAATCCCTGAACAGCTGTCTTTTGCCTATGTTTTTTAAAAAGTCTTTTTTTAAATAAGGAAGTTATTTGTGTTCCCTGAATATTTTGGTTGCTCTGCTTTCCAGATCTATTCTATCCTTTTTTTCAAATGCAGCAATCAGAATAATGTATAGTTCCAGATGTGGAAGTAGCAATGATTTATATAAGGCATGTTGACAGTTTTATCTTCAATCTCTTTCCTAATGTCCCCTACCATCGAATTTAGCTTTTTCATAGCTGCATCAAATGAAATTGACATCTTAATTGAGCTAATCTTCACTATGATCTCAGACTTCATCCATCTGCTTAATTCTGCCCTACTTATCATTTATGAACAAGTTAAAAAGCACAAATCCTAGCACAGACTCTTTAAAGACCACTTCTTACTTCCCTGCATTAAAAAAGCATCATTTATTCCTAGGTTTGCTTGCTGTTTTCTAATCAATTAGTAAACTATAAAAAGATATTTTTCCAGCTCTTAAATACCTCTGTTTTATGCTTACTCAAGCGGCTCAGCAGGGGACCATCACCAAATGTTCTTTGAAAAATCCAAATATGCAATATTACCTTGGTCCACATACCTACTGACACTCAGAAAACTCTAGAAGATTGATAAGAAAGAATTCATAATTGTAGAATCCATGCTGGTTTTTCTTCCTGTAAATTTTGTTCCTTTAAGTACTTAGGCTGCTTTTTTTACCACTGTTTTCACCAATTTGCTTAGAATAGAAATTAAGCTGAGCAACCTATAATTTCACAGATCTGTCTTGGATTTTCTTTAAAAAAAAAACACCTAGCATTTTAGTCTTCTGGCACTGAGCCTAATGTGAGGGACAAATTACATTTTTTTTGCTAAGAATTCAGCAATTTCATGTTAGAGTCCTTTAAAAACTCTTGGTGGATCCATCAAAACCAAGTGATTTTTTATTGTGTCATCATTCAAGATGTGTAAGAGCAATCTTTCTGGCACCAGGGACCAGTTTCAGAAGAAAAATTGTCTTCCACCGAGTAGTGTGTGTATGGTTTCACATGCAACCTAGTTTCTGCACATTTGCTCACTTACTCACCTACCACTTGTGCAGCCTGGTTCCTAATAGGCCACGGAGCAGTACCAGTCTGCAGTCTGGCAAATGAGGACCACTAACCTAGATTCTCTTTGTTGTTGTTGTTTTCTCAATTGCTTTGTTTTTGGGTTTCTTCTTGAGAAAGTCAATACAGACTCAGATATATTCCTATACCTTCAATAGTAAAAAAACAAAAAAAGCAAAGAATTCATTCTGTTTCTCTGCAACTGTCAGACTTCTTTTGAGAAAGTTAGGCCAGAAATAGTCAGGAAAGGACAGAAAGCTGTAATAAGTAGGCTTATTGCAGAACAGTCAATGAAGCCATTACAAAAGAGTTCCAGCTATTGCTTGTTATCAAATGCAAGTCCTATTTATAAAGACATCAAGGTTTTATTGGGCCTGTTTACCTGCACATATGCAGGTAAAGGATAGTTCCCACTTATTCCATGTTTTTATAACAGATTGGTCCATTTTCAGGCTGCTTGCTTTCGCCATAACGCTCACAACAATCTGTATATGCTACTGGATAATTTATTTTAGTCCCTTGTTACCAACAGCCCAACCAAATCCTTGGCTGATTATGTCCTTTAACTGCTCAAAGAGGTTGAGAATCAGGCAGCATATCAATTTAATAAATCATTATTATTATTATTATTATTATTATTATTATTATTATTATTATTATTATTATTATTATTAAATATTATGCTTTGCCACACCCAGATTGTATCCTTTCTAAAAAAAAATTATTGTTGTCATCCTTCATTATTTTTCTGCAAGAGTTCAAGTTCTTTTTTTTTATTCATCTCATTAAGACAGCTTTCCTATTTTGTGAAGGAAGCCTTTTAAATCTTTAAAGCTGCTTGGACACCCTTAGGAACAGACAAGCAGATTCCTTCTTACATTGTAAAATATCATCCACTTGACCCTTCATCTTCGAGGTTTTTAGGGTTTTTTTTTTAAAGAAAATATTTCTTTTAAATTTAGTATTTAACTTGGGCAGCAGACAACAGAATATTAGAAAATCATTTGAATTCTAACAATAAGATATAAACAAATAGCTGAGGTTGGGAAAAGGACCAAAGAAACATAAAAAATGTGTGTGTGTGTCACAACTCTTAGTCCTGTTGATCTTCCATATTGCTTCCTGCTTCTGCATTCCATATATGCATGGGAGTTGTATGTATAAAATGTTGTCATTCAGCATGTATCAGAATTCATTCATTGTTCCCATAAATCACAGGCTTCCCATGAATTCATAATCCCCATAAATCTGTAATCCCCATAAATCTCAGTCTCCAATAAATTGGAGCTATTATTCTTATTAACACATACACGCATACATTCTTTTCAGATCTTATAAAAATGCAATTCATCTCCCTACAAACCTATTACTAGAATTTTATCAGTAACTTTTTCAAGAAAGGAAATTGAGCATATTATAGTACGTTATGCATATTTTCCCAATTCCTAAATTACCAAGGAATTTTCACTGTTGAGCAGTTATTAATTTATCTGCCAGAAGTAAAAAAAAAAGATAAGTTCTCTATTATGTAATTGAGTATTAATTTTGTTGAAAATATGTAATAGTCCAAACTCTGGAACACATTCTACTCTTTGCTTAGTTATAACCCTTGCTTCTTCCACTATTTTCTTCCACAAAGATACAACTATTTCACATACGTATCTATATATATAAAACCAAGCGTTGGGTTTGTATGGGCCCTATACAAAAATTGAGTTCTGCACTAAACCTCCCCAAATTTCACAT
>JANHGC010006477.1:200443-211978 GCA_027560395.1 Boaedon fuliginosus | reverse complement strand
CCCTCCCCTATCCCCAGGGAAGTCCCTGGAGCCTGGGGAGGGCAAAAATGCCCCCTCTGTGCCATGGTGCAGGAGGCCAACTAGGCCACACTCACCATAGCCCCACCCACCCAGCAACCGGGCAGAAAACCTGGTTGCTGGAATTTTTGAAACCCACCCCTGGCGATCTCCAAGGTCCATACTGGCCCTTACATTCTATTATTCTATTTCCTCCCAAAATATGTTGCTGAAATTAGCATCCCGCCCTCACCACTGAACAGCATCATTGGAACTGCTGGATGTTCTCAATGAGCTAAGTCCGTACATTTTTCTTCTCTGTGGGCAATGAGGCTTCCAGAGAAATGTATTGAATCCCATCATCCAAATCTAACAGTTCCATTTTCCCCATGAATGTTTTTAACCTTTTTGCTTTCTTGCTCCTGGGGTTTCTTGCACAATCCAGAGTTTGCTTTTCCTCTGTTGCTTTTATCACTTACTCTGCCGCAGCAGGTTCTGAACAACACACCTCCTTCAGTCCTTTGCTCTCAAGCTTGTTACATAGCCAGGGCTGCTTCTATAGACAAAGAACGATGATTCAGAGATTGAGGCAGATAACTCCCACACGCAGTCACCCTTCCATAACCTCTCTTATTGGCAGCTATTTTGTACTCTCTCCCACTCAAAGCAATTGTCGGTGTAGTATGCAGCTGCAGCCTATCTCTGCTGAGTTATTCAGCAGGTTGTCAGATCAAATCTCACCATGCTCAAGGTGATCACCATGCCTTACATACTTCTAAAGGTCGGTAAAATGAGGACCCAGATTGTTGGGGGCAATATGCTGACTCTGTAACTGCTTGGGGAGTGTTGTTAAGCTCTGAAAAGGTATACATAAATCTGAGTGCTATTGCTACTGTATGTATGTTGTAAGCCACCCAGAGTCCTTTGTAATGTAATAAAGTAAATAAATAAATAAATAAATATCATTTTAAAATAAACAATATGCACAAGATGGTAGATCAACAGCAATGTATGTATATGTTATCATTAATTATTTTGTCTGTGGTCTTGTACCATTCGATTGTCTTACTTAAGTTAACAGTAGTGATTTGTTCTGTTCTTGACATGACTAGAAATTGAAAATATTGCATATATATGAAATTACATTATTGCTATATTCTTTTTAGAACTAAGCCTTAAGATAACAATTATCATTAACATACAAAACAGACAAAATAGATACCAGACTTCATTAAGGTAGGAGACTTCTGTTCTACACTAATTGAACCTTCCATTAGCAAGTTGTTAAACAATTGTTTATGCATTACCCCACATTAATTTGATTTTTCAACATGACTTGCAATAAACAGACAGTTCCACACCTTTTTCAACCTGGTGCCTTTCAGACAAGTTGAAATTCAGTTCCCATAATCCCTACCTTGGGTTGTCTAAGGTGAGTCTACCTGTGTTCTAGAGCCAAGATGCCAAAACTTTATCTCTATGCGGGGGGGAGGGGAGAGAGAGAGGGAGAGAAAGCACCCTGGCCATTTTTGAAATCTGGTATGGTCCCAGCCAATCATGGCATGCTTGGTATGGCCTTCAAGTTAATGGAATCTCTCCATCTTGATCT
This sequence comes from Boaedon fuliginosus, assembly GCA_027560395.1. NCBI lineage: Eukaryota > Metazoa > Chordata > Lepidosauria > Squamata > Lamprophiidae > Boaedon > Boaedon fuliginosus. Next base: position 210,372 of record JANHGC010006477.1, on the reverse strand, counting down.
AAAAGTGTTGAAAATAAAATAGCCTATTGTTAAGACAAAAATAAAGCTAAAACTGACCAGACCCATGTCTGAACCCCACAAAGAAGAAGAATGGCACATATAATTTACAGGGATACCTTTCTTTTTCACCCAGCTGATTGTCATCTGGGCTGAAAGCTGCAAAGTTTAATCAGGTATCTGAGCAGTTGTGTAAAATACTAAAGGAAACACTAGAGTTGTGGACTACAGTAAGAAGCTAAAAAAATATTTCAAAAGCAAATCATTTCCATGCTGTTGTCAGGGTTTATTTGCCTTCTACTCAGAAACTATCTTTATCTCCTGTTCTATAGAATTTTGTTTGCCCGTAGCTCCATCTTGTGGCTCCGTCAGTGCCTCCTGAAATACTGTGCCAACACCCAAACACAATGACTGAACCTAAAACCAGAAGTGTAATTCTGAAGAATATTGCAGTTGTATTTTCTGCATTTAATACCCTGACTAATTTCCCATACTACCAAATCTATGACCTCAGACAAAACGCTCGCTCTCTGTTTTAGGCATTCAGTGAATGATTTATCTTAACAGGAGGAAGATATTCATTACATATCTTCTTATATTTACAGCACTTGCTTCATTTTAAATAAAATGGTAAGTTGCATTTATTCTCCAAGCATAACAGCACATCTATGATTGGATATTACTGTATTTAAGAATTCAGTATTGCTTTACAAAAATTGCATCACCAAAGTTGTAACTGTGAAACAAAAGAATAGATCATCCTAACATAAAGGGAAGTGATACTAGGTAGTCTAGGTTCCTCCCAATGGACGAATGACACTTTCTTCTGGTCCCATAATCTGCTTGACAATCAGGTTCACATTCTATAATGTGGTCCATTTAATTTGCCTTAGGGTACTGCAAACTCCAGATAAATTTCTGAATGGTGTTGCTTGTTCTCCATTAGATATTAGCAGAGTTAGAGCTCTGGATCTCTGTTACTGCGATATGGTGATCATCTAGATCAGGGGTGTCACACCCGCGTTGTCACAGTGTCATCACACGATGTATCATGACTTTTCCCCCCTTCTCTAAATTGGGCGTGGGTATAGCCAGCGCATGATGCATCCAGCCCACAGGCCATGAGTTTGACAGCCCTAATCTAGTTTTTTGCAACCCATGCAGCTATAATGTCAATACTGTTTATAAGGCCTAACACAATTGTTTCTAAAATTAGTGTAACTAACACAGCAAATTATCTTTAATGACAGCAGTCAAGCAAACATCTTGGCTTAAAGTTACATGTGAGCTCAGCTACGGAATTATATCAGTATTGCTCACATCTGAGATGAACTATGAAACACCACGCAAATAGTCCTTGAGTTACAATGGCAATTGGCACTGAGATTGCCATCGTTCAGCAATGCCATCGTAAAGCATGACATCATGTGATCACATCACTTAGCGACAGCCCTGATTGTCATTGTGACCGCCAGGAAAATGTGGACCAATAAGCAAAAAGCATGACAAGGCGTCTCAGGTAAGGAGTCTAGGTGTGCTGCAGAGGGATGGGGGAGGCCCTTGGAGACCTGAAGCACATTGTGTGCAAGTTGGAGGGGACTGCCGCAGTTTGGCACAAGCTCCGGAAGGCTGTATAAAGTACAAGGTCCATCCATGCATGTGTCCAAGTGCAGGGAGGCTGGGGAAAGTAGGCATCGACTTACAACCACAATTGAGCCCAAAATTTCTGTTGTTAAGCGAGACATTTGTTGAGGGAGTTTTGCCCCATTTTACAACCCTTCTTTCCACAGTTGTTAAGTGAATCACCACAGTTGATAAATTAGTAACCCAGTTGTTAAGTGAATTTGGCTTCCCCATTGACTTTACGCATCAGAAGGTTGCAAAAGGGGATCACATAACCTTGGGACCCTGCAACATTCACAAATATGAACCAGCTGCCAAGCATCTGAATTTTGATCACATGAGCACACCGCTTCAAAGGTCATAACTCTGAAAAATAGCCATAAGTCGCTTTTTTCAGTGCTGTTGTAACTTTGAACGGTCACTAAATGAACTACTGTAAGTTGAAGACTACTTGTACATGCATATATGTTTGTGAGTGCAGGGAGGCTGGGAAAAGAAGGTGCAGCATATGTGCATGCAAGCAGAGAGGCCGGGGAAAGAGGATGTTGGTGGGTGCGTGGCTGTGTGTGAAGGTGGGGAGGGAAGGGAAAGACGGCACTGGAGAGTAAGCGAAGGGGTGAGGAGGGTACTGTGTGTGTGAACAAAGAAAGGCAGAGGGAGACCTGTGGCTTCCCTGCCGGCCTCTCTATTGACTTTGCTTGTGGGAAGCCAGTAGAGAAAGTCAACAATGGCAATTGTCATGGTTCCAAGTAATGCTCTCAATCCATTCTAGACTCTGAGGCCTGGCTTCCTCAAAAATCTGGTTTATTGGGTATATCGTATCGGCATGGTCAAAGTTGAAACCAACACTGAATAATTCCCATGTTTTTCGTATAATTAAAGAATAGGTACTGTCCATCCCTCTTGTGTCACAGGTCACATTAGCCAACCAAGCAGGTGATGAACTTCTCAGCGCTCCCTCTTGCCGTTGCTAGGGCACACTGATTTGGGCTTGGTTCTCAGGAGCCTTGTCCTTCTTAAGTCTGACACATTGGAGGAAAACATTCCACATCCCCCGCCCCCACATACATATGGCAAGTACAAAACGAAGCAAGAAAAATATGGCTTCAGCTAGAGTCGTTTTGAGAGTTGACAGCAAGCATGTGATAGGAAGATGATGCAAACATTTTCAAGTGCAAGTTGACTGCCAAATGCCCAAATTTTGTTCACATGACTCCAGGGACACTTGAATGCTCGGAACTTCCAAGACCTGTCATTAGTCCCTTTGTTTAGTGTAATCATAAATTCAAACAGTTGCTGAATGAATAGTCGTAGCTCAAAGACAGCTTGTGATGTTCATTCATTACCTTTTCACTTTATTTATAAAATAAGTCTAGATCTGTTACAAAGCATTACAGCCACCTCGCGTTCACCTTGATTGGGGAAGAGAGGTAAGGTATAAATTTAATAAACATAAACAAAGCATTACAAAAATGCTCTAGGAACTGGAGAGGTATTTTTGACATCAGTGTATCAATAACATTTATTTTCTCACCCTGGCTCAAACACATACCGTAATATCACACAGCAAAACCACAATTCTTAATACAAAAACTAAATCAGACTGTTATAGAAACCACTGCATAATTTAGGAGTCCGTATCTACCAACTTTGGTGCCCACCAGCTTCCTCACTGCACCTGACAGTATACAACTTTATACAATATATAATAATATGCAAGTAAAGCAAAATGCCAGCCTTCAGCATCACTTTTTTATTTCCACGAATGATTTAGGCATCAAAATAGGCCTCACTGCATTTCTTTGAAAATAAAAACAATAAATTATTACAGTCTATTATTACAGGTTAGGAAGCATGCTCAGAAAACAAATAAACAAAAAAGTAAACAAGAATAGCATCAAGAAATAAGGGCTGGAGAGAATTTAGGAAAAATTGGTGCTTTCTAATTCATAGTCATATCCCCGCTATTCAAGATCAAGATTACAGCTACGGTATTTTGAAAGGCATTCACAGAATGCTTCAAAATTTCGAATGCTCTCACTGGGTTTAGCGAAATCCATCTGACTTTCACTTTATTTAATTGGAATGTTCCTCTCCCCCCTTAGAATGGGTACCAGCATTCACTGGCTAGTTTGTTTAATGTGGTTGTATTTTGCTCTTTCTCAAAATGTTCCATTAACAAAAGACATGCATATACAGTAAGCTGGGATCAAGAGAAGCTTAATCAAATCAAAAACAAAACCTAAGCTGCTTTTACTACAGAATTACAAAGAGATAGATTTTACTATTCTGCATATCATTGCAAGAATTTAAATGTATTAGCCACCATGTAATGACAGGTATGAAATTAAATCAAAGCAGAGCCACATGTTAAGATGCAATTTTTACTTTCATCAAATATGAAACAACCTATTTATGCTAACTTGCTGCATAACATAGAAATTAAAATTTCCTACGGCTGTTAAGTTTTTGCTTAAAGGCGTTCAGCAAAGAAATCCCAACAACATTCTAAATAGTTAAGACCACTGTCAAACCATATTATTGTTCTGAAATTTCACGAACATTCCGTCTTCCTATTTATAAGTCTCTTTAAATTTCTTAAGTGTTTTCTGCAGTATTGCTAATACTATTTTGCCAACATTTTTTGGAAGACAAAAGAAACTTCAAGAAGAAGGGAGAATAGATGATATTCCCTTCCACTCTTGTGGGAAAATCCACAAGTGGAAGCTTGTTAAAATGGATGTTCCCATGCAAATGTCCTTGGTGCTCTTTGAGTGTGGATGTTTGCTTGCAGGCATTTCTTTAGCCAATTAGCTAATAATTTGAGTGCTAAAAGGGAGTAGGGTTTAACCTTCTACTTATATACAGCAGCTTGCCCTATCAATGTTGGTGGGAGTGTTGTTTTCATTATGGTACTTCCTTGTTTAGGCTGTTGTTTTCTGCTTGATTGTTTATCCGATGAAATAGTTCCTTGATTGGGGTATTGATTGTTGGCTACTGTTAATCCTGAAGTTAATTCCTGCTTATCTAGGTACTGATTAATGGAGAGGAAGTATTCTGTCTTCTTGTTTCTTTTTTAGCTTTTTTGTCTCTTTTGAATGGTGTGTACATATTGTTTAACTGTGAATTGATGGCTGATTTGTCTGAGTGCCAAGCTTCCAGGAACTTCCAACATTTTTTTCTTTAGCTTGGACTAGGATGCTTCACAGTTTGCCGATTGAAACCATGGTTAAGTCTGTCCATGTGAAATTAAGGAATTTTCATTGTGTCTACTGACACACTTATGATGTGTTCTGCTACTCTTTTGTTTATCTTTCTTATATAATGGCTGTAATGGTCCTCACACTGTATGTTGTGTTCCTGTTTTTTCTTCCTGGGCTGCTCACTCTTTTGGTTTATTTAAAATACTTTGGACAGGTTGAATTGGTTTGCATGCCATGGTAATGCTGGTTATAATAATCTGTTGATAGTTTCTGAGATGTTTTTTGACGTATGGCAGTGTTATCTTTATCATAGTGTGTGTTTCTTTTTCTGCAGTAGGTTGACTTTGGATAAAGTTCCATGGATAACCATTTTGTTGAAATATGTTGTATATTTTCTTTTTCTGATGTTCTGTGTTGCTGCAATGCATTTGTCCTTAATAATGTTCTTATATAGCTCCTCTTGTGGGAAGTTGAGTTATTATTTGGGTACAGGAGTAGTTGGTTAGTGTCATTCATTTTTGAATAGATATATCTTTCTAAACTTCCCATAATTTCTTCTGCTTATGAGGACATCCAGGAAGAGTGGTGTGTTATTTTCTCCTTTCAGTGTGAATTTTATTCCTTTGAAGGTGTTGTTGATTGTTTCATGTGTCTTCTTTAGTTGTTCCTGTTTTATTATGACAAAAAGGTGTGATCTGCATACCAGATCCATACTTTGAATTGTATATATGGGAGTGGTATAGTTTTTGTTTTGTTTTTTAAATCTGCACTATGGTTTCTACTGTGAATCCTGAGAGTTGTGATCCCATGGGGGTCCTCTGATTTGGTGACGTATTTGTATATCAATCTGAAAGTAGGTAGTAAAGCAGAAATTGATGAGGTCCATGGATATGGGTCTAAGTGTATTTGCTTAGATCGTGTGAGTTGTTAAGTACTATTGGTATGAGTTCTTTTGCTAATTTTGATTTTTGGTATAAAAATGCTTTGACACCGAATGAAACCACCATCCTTTTCTATTATTAGGTCTTTGATTTTCTGGAGGCACTGTATTTGAGAATTGATAGACTATTTGTCCCTCTGTAAAATGACCATTTTTTCTAAATTCTTTAACTATGTGGTACATTGGGGTTGCTGGTAGCAATACAATTGGACAAAGAGGTATGTCAGAATTATGTATTTTGGGGTGTCTCAGAAGTTTGGGGAATGGATTCACAGTTTTTTATCTATCACTGCCCTCCTTTTGTGATTTGACCTTTCTCAGTTAGGTTGTTAAGGATTCTCTTTATCAAGTTGTCTGGTTTGTATATTGGGTGTCTGGTTTGTATATTGGGTTGGTGTTTACGGGATGGGATGTAGGTTTCTTTGTCTTCCAATCATTATTTGGCTTTTTTAATGCATTGTGATCTATCCATAATAAATATGGTTCAGCTTTGTCTGATATGTTGATACACAGCTTAAATTGTTTCGAATCCCAAAATGTAAATTCTTACCTAATTGCCTCCCCTGATACTAGTTTTCAGTCTCATACTTCTGAAGGAAGGCATTGAAAATGCAGGAAAACAAGCTATTTATCAGCTTAATGCTATGCACTGTTAGGAATCACAGGGTATTTAACTCTGCATAACAGCAGATTATTAATGCATACTTGTAACTGGCAGAATTAACCTCTCATTCTTTCCACATTAAGAATTTTAGAAAAAAAGGAAGTGTGAATCTTATCTTTATGCCCTAGTTCCATTTCTGTTCCTTCTGAAGTGCTTATAACATTATTATGCTCTCTCACTATGTAACTTGATTCCTGACACTAGTCTAAAGAAATCTTGGGCAAAATCCTTTTCTGAAAGTCTTTCCTTTATCCTAACCATCAGGCTTTTCACCAAATCCATATGACATCCCATTGTCTTATGCCATTACAATCTTTTCCCTTTTCTGTATCATTCACCTTCTATTTCATCTATCCAAAAGTGAGTTGAAATCTCTCTGTGCAAGGGCTTCATCACTTCTACGTTTCGTATTGTATTTATACTAGCAGCATTGTTTGATACTAAATGAATCACAGCAGTGGGCAAGATTTCTCTTTCTCATTAAAAAAAAATCTGGCTTGACTACTGTATGTAATGAACAGAAAGAGAAAATTAATAGTTATAATTATTTACCTGATTGGATGAGAAGAGCTTTTTTAGATATATTGATTTTTATTTGCTTTATATTACCTTCCCTCTCCTAAACATTCTTATTGAAAACTTTATTTTCAACCTCTCTGGAAATTGTTTTAAGAAAACGACTGTGTTTTATTTAATGATAATACCATTTCTGTATGCCAAAATTAAAAATCCTCCCAAAGCATGGAACAGCGCACAAATGAAACAGTGAATGACAAAGGCAAGGCTTACTTCAATATTTGATTTCACCAATATAATTATGACATGAATAGGACTAAACACGGAAATACAAAGATGCCCAAACCTTCTGTAATTCTAGCCACACTTAAAATGAGAACATAGTGAACATGGAATTGGCTATTTCTGTTCTGAAAGCTAGCACAAATTAAAATGTCCAATCATTAATCACACAGAGTATGCACAGCTTTGATAATTGTATTTTTGGGTACAAGTCCAAATTTATTGCTATGAGTCATTCCAAGCAAGTTATCCATGCATATATTTCCATATACACTGTTTGAATGCAAAACACATACCCGCCTTTTAGCAGAAAGCTTTCAAATCTGGTTAACCACACTCTGTAGAAACTGCTGTGCTAAAATCTTATGCTCTCCAAGGACTATCCTATCAACCAAGATAAAACAAACCTTGCAAAAAAAAATGAGCACAAGATCCTAATGCTGATGACCTAAACTAGGGCGCTGTATAAATATTTTAAAAACTAAATGCAAAGGTACCAAAAGCAAAAAGTGTTGTGATTCACTGCTGAGCCATAAATCTATGGGATAAGGATGAGTTGCGAGTGGAGGGTCTGACAGGGTTTTATATTCCAAATAAATCTGACTGGCTTTTATATTCCAAATAAATCTGACTGGGTTTTATATTTCAAATTTTCAAAACCTGAACTTTTGTGTCTGTAAAAAATATCGGTGACTTATTTTCTTGTAAGGCCAGAGATGAGAATGAAGTCTGTAAATACCCAATTCATTAACTAAAATAAAAACCATTTCTAATCTATTCTCGTGTTTCTCCAGAGTATCTATTCAAATTCATTGAGAATCCCAAAAGGAAGATGTGAGGGGGCAAATGAATATGTAGTCTTCAGCAGACTCGGTACGAAGTTGTTTCTCACAGTTAAGGTGCTTATAGTAGAATGTCTAAATGGTGCCAGATTAAATAGAACAAGAAAAATAAACAAAGTAAATAGGTTTACAGTAAGCTTTCCATATAGGTTTACAGATAAGCTTTCCATATCTGGGCTGCAAAAAACACAGTCAGACACTCAAAGGCAGCAAAGAATACAAAAAGTGAATGTTTGTACCCCAGATATGGCAGTCCTGTCTATCTCAAGATGGGAGCCTAGGGTTAGTTGTGAACAGCCAGTTGTGGAGTTGTGACATCTTCTGTGATAAAGATGGTTTCTATGGGAAGAATTATAAAGCTGATACTGCTCATATGGGGAAATTAATCACATGTGATGGTAAGGATGAACCAACCTCAAGGCCACAATTCCTTTCAAAAGATCAGGTGATGAAATTGAAATATAAATTGCACCAGAGAGACATGAGGTTTTATTATCCATGCCAAGTCATCCTGAGCATGACAACATGGCAGAATAAAGCCACCCCTCCACCTACAGGACTGAGTCACAAGCATATTATATACCATATTCCTTTTTAGGGAATTATGGCCAATTCAATGCAAATGACAGGTATTACCTTCCTCTTACAAAGCTGTATGCAAGCCTGATTTTGAACAGAAAAGGCAAATTACAGGAGAAACAGCTCTGCCTTTTCTAAATTGTTTACACAATTTGCCCCTTTTTTCAAGAATCAATAACAGGAACACTGCATTAAGATTCCACTCTTTTAAGATTCCATTGAAATAAAGATTCGACCAAAATAACTATTTCCACTGAAATATGGGGATTTGGTCCAACATCTTAGAGCAGTACAACAAACAGGAGGAATTCCTACTGGATTTGTCAGTTCCTCTGTAGGCCTTCCTTTAAGAGGCACAAGGCAAGGTAGTACAGAAATATTTTGGATAGGTTTGAGTTCCCTGTCCCAGCATCTCCGTAATAGAAGATTACAACCTACTGAATTAATTCGTCAAGGCATGATATCTTCGGGGTGGGGGGGGGACAAACAAACGAGACAGCAGACGGAACCAACAACCCCTATTCCAGGTCTTCTGTCACACAAGCCATTAATTCAGGATCCTATCTGGGTCGGTCAACCGGGACCAACCCAGATCGGATCCTGGCAATATTATCCCGGTATATGTGCCTTCATTCGCGAAGCCATTAATTCCTTTTGAACATTCACACTTTCCTTTAGTCTGGGGATTTTTTAAAACATTATTCCCGATGATGACATCCGAAGCATCGCCGTTCGAGTTCAACAATAAAGTTGCAAAGCGATCGCAACCAAGAACCATCATTCCCATCACCCATCATCCCCATTCAACGGAGGGCCAGTTCTCCTCCTATCCTCGAAACTTGCTGCTGCTGCTGTCGAAAGCCTTCCCTATGTATATATATAATATATATATAACACAACAAGGCGCCGCCGCGTCCTCCCTGCTGAATGACTGGCGCGCCACCAGCTCGGAGCGCACCTGGTGTTTACAAGTATCTGCGCCCTCCGCCTTCTGCATTACATCCGGATACGGTCCCGGACGAACCGGTCTCCGGAAAAGGGAAGGGAGAGAGAGAGCGGGCTTGCAATCCCCAGGTGCGCCTCTTCCCGGGCCACCGGTTCGGGGAAGGGGAGAAGGGAGCGGGAGAAGGGTGGACGCACCTGCTTCGGCGGCAGAAGGAGCTTCGCTCCGCTGGTGGACGGCGGCGGCGGCGGCGGGGGTTGCCGACTCCGCCATCTCGCCTCGGAGAACTCTCGGCCGCCCCGCCCCGCCCCGCCCGCGCCTCTCTGCCCCACCCCCGCGG
>JANHGC010006477.1:173946-188418 GCA_027560395.1 Boaedon fuliginosus | reverse complement strand
GCGGCCGCGCAGCTGTTCTGGCAGAGTGCTTGCAGAACCTCACCGAAATTTTTGAATCGATTGCGTGCAGCGCGCTTTTGACAGACCTTTGGAAAGCGCACCCACGAAGCGGGTAACCAGCGAACCGGGAAAAACCCACCCCTGAATGTTACCCCCAATAAAATCTGATCACTCCAGGCAGTGTCTACTAAAAGATGTAGTGGGATACCACTTGGAGGGAGGCACATTCTGCAGCTGCTGCCCTCTTGTGGTACACCCTACTACTAGATCTAAGAACTCTTAAGTCTCCTTTCTTGATATTAGGAAACAGTTTTTTTTAAAAAGCACCTCTCTCAAAAAACATATAGAACTAGGGAGTAAGGAATGGTTGTAACTGAGATGACTGGTGGTGTTATTAATTTGATTAATATGGTATGCAATTATAGCTGCACGAGGATAATGTGAAATGTATGTTACTTCAATATGGTTATTTATGATTTTTCACATAATTTAAATATTAATGGACTCTTAATGTTTTTCTGTAATTTGCCTCAGTAATATCCTACTGAGGCAACATACCCTGTCACCTTCCACTGATTCAGGGCATGATTGGTGCATTATTAAAACTGGATTGAAATAAAGTAAACTGATTGATAAAGGTAAAGTGAGACATAGCCAGAAAAAGATGTCCACATGATGCATACATCCATTTTAAAACCTTGAATCAGTTTGGTAAATAGGGGAAATTCAGGCTCACCTATTAGTTTCCAATTTCAACCTCCCAAGTTGAACATTGAGAGATCTCTGGGCAGCCTGAGAATCATGAGATACCGTTGAACTAAGCGTGCTCACTCCTGAGGTAGCTACTGCATCATCCAATACAAGGCAAGGACCCTGAACTGCTGGGTCAGGAGCATGTTCCTCTTCAGCTTCAATCTCATCTTGGTCTGCATTATCACTCTCGGATGCTAAGCTGAAGTGCGTCCTCAACTCTGTAAGAAATTTAATTGTTTATTATCACAACAATGAAATTGGAAACAAGTATGATGAACTCCATAACCTCAGAGCTGCTAAAGTATTTATCTAGATCAGGGATGTCAAACTCGCGACCCGTGGGCCAGATGCATCATGCGCTGGCCACGCCACCTGTTTTAGTAAAGGGGGGGAAGTCACGATATGTCCCGTGATAACATGATGCTGCAGGTTCAACACCCCTGATCTAGATGATAAACTTTAAAACACTTTTATATAACAAGTTGAGATTACTAGCCACACTGAGGCTGACATGCAAATTTAGTTTTATTAGCCACACTGAAGCTGACATGCAACTCCTGAAATAAGAGATTCCAGGGTACTGTGCTAGTCATTGGCAGCAAAACAAAAACAAAAACTCTTCCTTATTTTTGAGAAATTTATAATTCTCCTGTGTTTCCTCTGCCCTCTGGATTCTGTTCACAGAGTCCTTAGAGGAACCAGGTCTCCCGGAATCTAATGTGGATATATGTTATTGTTAATGGCAGAAATTTATCACACACTATTGGCAAATTTTAATTTTTTAATTGAAAATTAAATTTTGTTCATTGCTCTTTCTCCAGTATTTTAAAATTCAAGATGACAATAATTGCCTCTCAAATTTCCTACTGGTTGCACCTCTTCAATCAGCTTTTTCTTTAACCCTTTGGAAAATGAAAGGATCAGCAATATATCATGACGTCTTGGCTGAGTTGATTTTCGACAAATGGTCAAATACTTATTATTATCATTATCATTACTATTACCATTATTACTATTATTATTACTATTATTATTACTATTATTATTAAACTTTATTCATTAAAAATGAAATTCAGAGATTATTATTATTATTACTGCTATTGTTATGCACAATCATTCCGTAAAATGGTTAGGAAACTATTATCTAGATCTTCTATCTCACTTAGTGGTCCAGAGCATAGTCACACAATAAACATTTGTTGTTTCCCCTTCCTCCTATTCGCCCCCAAATGCTCTTAAGTACTGTAGATTCTTATGCTCAAATTCCTGGATCTCAGTATGTGTGGGTACTTCTTTGACATATACATATACATATAACCTATATAATGCATGCTTGCCCTTTGCCATCCCCTTTGAATAAATTATATCCTTCAGTCCTTTTTTTCTACTTACCAGATTTCAGTAATACCTGCTAAACCTGCAGTAATACCTGCATATTTATTCTCCTGCATTCAACTTGTTCCTCATATTATGTACATTTATATAGAGACACTGGAAATTTCAGATCACATGACTTTGTCTATTCCTTCCTATATTTATTCACATGCTTGTTATTCAGTTGCCTCAACATTCTGCATACTCCTCCCAATCCCAATTCCAATAATTGGCATTGCACTATTTTCTAGACTCCTTAGGGGTATGAATTTAATTAAAAAATAAATAAATAAATAATAAATCCCACTTGTTAAATCATACAATTCAAAATTTAATTCACATAACTTGGGATCGCCACCAACAACATGAACCGACATACAGTATTAAAGTATATTATCTTACTTGTTACTGTACTTATTTTTTTTCTCACTGCCACCATTCATATCCTTTCAATCAGAATTCCTGCATAAAACTTAGTTTTCATTTTTCAGTCTCACTCTTTGACATTTCATTTATCGTTTTCACAAAATTATTTAAAACACTGTAGCAGAATTTTATCCCAAATTATTACTTTCATTTTTAATTCATTTCAATTTGCCAAAGGCTCAGTGCTGTTTATTTTTAGCCACTTAAACAATGTACGCTGCTTTATTTTTATCAAAACAGCCATTCTTTGTATCTTTAACTTCATATTACACTTTATCTTCTTTTGTAGCATTCAGTATTTTTATATAATCTTCTTCCTTACAACTTTCTTTCCATATATTTTGGTTGCATTATATAACAATTCTTTTCACACTCCTTCATTAATTTGACTCGTCTTAAATTTAAAGTTACAGTCTTCCATATGACTCTTTCACTGCCAGAATGGTGCTTAAATAGTTGGCCTGGGTTATTTAAGTTTTGACATAATTCTTTTTAATAAGATAGAGAAGGTATAGCTATGCCACACATAGTATTCCTACTAATTCCTTCTAATGATAACAAAAATATAAATTTTTTATATATTTTGCCAAGTATGATGTAATAAACTCAATCAAAGCCCAGTTTTATTTGTTGATTTATTAAACTTATATCACACCCATATTGCCTTGAAGCAACTCTAGTTTTACCCAACATCACACTATTCTATGCAAACCATGATTTTTAACCTGAAGACTTTGGAAATTGACATTTAGCTGGGCCACATCGACTAGGAAGGATATGTGATAACACAAACATACATAGAATATGTAAAACAGTCAAATATACTAACATATATTCACAGCTCAGAAGAGAACAGGAATACACAAACGTATAAAGTATGCCAAATCCAGCAGCTTTTCCTTCCATGTTAAGTATGCAAGTAGCCTAGTTCAGAAAATTATTTTAAAAAGTGACAAATATCTTACCAGGTACCAAAATAGTAATAGCAGTCTGTACAGCTTTGCGGATTATGCTATCCAGTGCAAACATCCAATGTGGTTTAATATTGTGGGTTCGTAGAACTTTATTCACCTGGAAAGAGATACTAGAATTGTGAAACTATTATTAATCTTTAAACAACCATCATGAAGGTAATTCAGTCTGGATATACCATGTTCACTACTGCCACTCTCCCTAAATAATCAGTTTATCATCTAACAAGTGATCAATATCTGAAGAACAAAATACTTCTGAAAGACAAATTTGCATCCATTTGTATGGATTCACTTAATTTATAATTTCTTTCTACTAACCAGAATAACACAAAATGTTGTGTTATTTCAGTTATTAAATAACAGTAACTAATCTGTATAATCTGTATCTTTAACAATATCTAAACATGTGTGAACCTATTATTAAATCTTCAATACAAACTATTTTCTGAGTTACCAAATATAAATCACACAATAAGAAGCTACCATTCACTGACAGAAGAGATGCAACTGTAACACCAAAATAAACATTATAAATCTACAAATATTTAATAATATTCTTTTTATTCAATGTTGAACGCAGTAAAATATTTCTATCCTTCCTCCCAACAATTGAGCCGGAGAAATGAATGATACCCTTCTTTTCTAGATCTCAAAGATCAGAAAGTCTCATCATGTTCACCAAAGAACAGAATCTTAGCCATAATAGACAGAAGTAGAAGGACGCTGCCTCAAGCTATCATTATTATGTACATGCATAAATTCATTTAAACCAGGAGTGTGAAACTCGTGGCGTCATGTTGTCACATGACGTATCATGACTTTCCCCCCCTTCGCTAAACCGGAGGTGGATGTGGCCAGCGTGTGATACATTCGGGCCACAGGCTGCGAATTTGACACCCCTGATCTAAATTGAACAGTCTCCTCTGAAGAAATTTTGAAATTATTATATTCTTCATGACTTGATGGCTTTGTCAGTCCTCTGAAGATCATATGCTGGGAGACTAATAGGCTTTTCCTTATGCAGCTGACTGGCCACTGTGAAAACAAGACTGCTGGACTAGATGGACCAGGAGTCCAATCCAGCAAGGGACTACTTATGTTCTTAAAATTAGCAAAACAACAAGCCCAAAATATACTTACTGCCTCTTGAAAACCAAAGAGTACCAACTGAACTTGGCTAATGCCATGACTGTCAAAGTCCAGCTCCAGTTTCAGCTTTGAAAGTGTATTTGCAATGATTTTGCGATCTGTTGATCTTACAAATTCTCTGAGGCTAGCAACTAAAGTTGTAATGTGTTCCCATTTCAACTTAAGCTCTTCAGGACCCTGTTAGAACAACAAAAATAGCTAATTACATTTGTATAACTCTGGTAAGTATCAATAAAAATTAGGAATATAGCTCCTTATTCAAATTCTGCTTGTGTATTTATTTAATTTATTTGCTGCCCATCTTGTAATACAACTATTTCAATGATTATTTCCCCAAAAAACTGCATTACATATATTTTTGTGGTTTACGAAGTGTGCATCAAAATCAACAGGCTTCAGTTAATAAGGATACATGTATACCTCGTTATATATGATCTGACAATAGACTAGGAATGCTAGTGTAATAAGGGTGAAAAAATTATTATGGTGATTATATTATGTTTGAAGTATGGTATATGATTGGGACTGTTGGAAACAGGATGTCAAATTCTGGACAATAAGAGAAACATAAGTCACAAAGGTTCAATTTGAACAGAACGTAATAATGTTGTTTTCAGTTATTCAGAGTGCAAAGTAGTTTATCCAGTAACTCAGTCAACATTAGTAAAGGTTGCAAGATCACTTCAGTAAGAATTAGCTTTTGTTTCCATCCTCTACAATTGTCTGAGAAAGGAGCATTTTAAAGAGAAGCCCTTGGAAGTATTCATTATGGACTGTCCCTTTGACTAATTAAAATTGAATCATAAAAGGGACTGGAAGCATCTCAAGTATGCCTTTATATGTGAAATGTCAGTAGAGAATGTTACTTTGAAGCAAACCATTTCCATTTTTTTCCTTGTAAATTCAAATGTTATGACCTAGAAATGATAAAATTAAAATCACTGGCATAATAGTTCAGACTGAGCAGCACTGGAACAGATCTACATATCCACAAAGGAATTCAGATTTGACATAAACATACACACAGTTGAATCATGGAATACCAAAGTAAATGAACTAAGCGCCATCTATCTATTAAAATGCAACTGCTGCAATGTATTTATACATTGTCATTTTTTTGAGGAATAAACAACTGGTATCAGTTCCATGTTTCTGCTGCTCTTGTTAATTTCTATATTAATAATAATTTTCTGGGAAATATTCAAAGCTAAAAAAGCTTTAAAGCTTTTTCTGATACATACATTGATAACAGAGGATTTTAAAGATTAATACTCAAGTGAAGCGGAAGTTTTCCTTTTAGGGTTGATGGATAAACAGGGAAAAAGGCTATGGAAGATTGTTTCAATGTGTTATTGTTGCAATGAGATTACTATATGCACAAAGATGGAAATATTCGGCACTCCCCACTATTCATTCATTCATTCATTCATTCATTCATTCATTCATTCATTCATTCATTTATTTGATTTATACCCTGCCTCAATTCCCCGATCAAGGGGAACTCGAGGCGGCTATGGAGGAATGGTTAGTGATACAGATAAGAACTTACTGAGATTGACAAACTAACTTCTTTGATTAGAGAAAGGGCAATATCTACATTTATTGGGATTGGAACCCTGTTAAGGACTTTTTGTGTGAAAATGAACAAAAATGAAGTAGTGATTTATGGTTGATGATTAGACATAACAGATTATAGAAAGCAGAGAGTCATGATATATACTATTTAAAGAGAGATTCAAATATAATTGTAGTTATGATTGCTGTGTGGAATATCACTCCATTATATACTGTTGTATCTTTATATTTTTCTCCTTTTCTTCCATTTTCTTTTCTAACTGAACTTTTAGCTTTTTTGGTTATTTCTCTTTTTTTGTTTCTCGGTTTTAATATAGTTTGCACTAGTTCTTATTACTGGTCTTAAAATTTTTAATGAAAATTACACACACACACCCCTCTTTCATATTCTTTAGATTAACTGTTTCAAGTGGTCTTTGACTGAAATTTGCGCCTGTGAAATAGACAGATTTTTGTGACAGTTTGGAATAATGAAGGAGAATAGTACTCTCAATACACCTTTTTCTCGTCCTGATCTTCCAAAATGACATTAATTGTTGTCTCAAAAGCCCTAAATAAAAAAAAACCACTGAAAACTATGGAACTGCATTATGTAATTATTACATCCAAAAGTGTAATGTTCCTAGTTACAGTTGTCTTTTTAATTTTTAATTTATTACACAGCAACACTTATACCAATAATACTTTTTTTTGTATTGATATAAAATATACAGAAATAAGTGATTCTGAACAACATTCTCAAAATATTTCAGCAACATTTGTTACTACATATCTAATGCATAATTTGACTTTGTTACTTTTTTTTATAATCAACATAAACTAATATTCTGCCATTGATTTTAAATACTACCAATGATGACTTAACAAAAAAACGTAAATAATATTAACAATGCAGAAATATAAGCATATACAATTTGTACAGTATTTAACTCTTCTATGCCTTATTTTGACAAACATATAGAAAAAATGTTTCTGGTGTGACTAATCAGAATATATCTAATCAGGGATTCATTATTTTTCTGCGTAATTCTATAAGCATTTCCCAATTACATTTTCAGAAGGGATCTCTCAGAAGTAAAACCATTACATAAGTGAGCATTAATGGTAGATAAGTGAAGGTTCGACTATAGTTTAATCTTGCAATTATTTGCACTTAAATATATTTATGCTTTATGGCAGGGCTGTCAAACTCCTGGCCCATGGGATGGATGCATGACACACTGGCCACGCCCAAGCCCAGTTTAGCAAGGGGGGGGGAAGTCCCAATATGTCACGTGACACCGCCATGATGACGTGAGTTTGACACCCCTGCTCTATGGGATTCCTGAAAATCTGCCAATGTAATCTGCCAACCTATAAAGAAATAAGTCACTACAATATTATATAATCCTGCAATATGTTTTGATCCCAAGGTACTATCCAATGTATTTTGTTTTAAAAATAATGCTAAACATATTACATACATTTCTTTACCTGAGCTAAGGCTTCCATCAGATTTTTCACTACCTTATCCTGGTCTTCTGTTAGAATTCTGTGAAGGGTAGCTCTTCGTTCACTGTCCTTTTTTAGCATAAAAAAGCCAGAATCCTTCTCTTCTGGTGAGGGAGGAGCACTGTGATCCTCAAAATTCTCATCTGGGATGCTGTGAATATTTAACAATAGAAACTATCATGAGGAAACCCCTTTTTAAAAAGTGATTTTCTTTTTCATAACCTAGCATAGATATTACTTGGATAATTACCTTAGAAAAAGAGACCTAAATCCTTTTCCTTCCTTATCACCACAGGATTTGGCTCTCATTTTAAAGGAGAAGGGATCAAGTTTCAACTCATTGTCAGGTGAAACTGAACCATATTCACTGCTACTGCTTGTGTCTTCTACAAGAACAGGAACAGGCAAGGATATACTTCGAAGATATTCTGCTCATTGAAACAAGAAATAAATATAATCAAGTTTATATAGATAGATAAAGAGAGAGAGAGAGAGAGAGAGAGCAAATTTTAACAAATAATTGAGCATAACAATTCTCCCCAATACATATAATCTATCTAGTAAGATCTCCCACAGGTTATATTATCTTGGATAAAAGAATTGTATTAACTGCATACAATTCCAAAATGATGGCAGGAGTGCAGAAAAGAGTGCTCTGTGGTATGAAAAAAATACAGTGGTACTTCGGTACTCACTGTTAATTGGCTCTGGGAGATGCGATAAGTACCAAAAATTTTGAGTACCAAACAATTTTTCCCATAAGGAATAATATAGTGAGTCATAAGGCAACTGACATCTACAAGTTCTAGCTTGTGCATTGAGTACCAAAGAAATGATGAATAATGCGACAAAATTTTCATGTCAAAATGTGTTGAGTACCAAATATATATGGAGAGCAAACTACAACAATTGAATTTAAGTATTCTCCCCAATACATATAATCTATCTATTAAAATCTCCCAGAGCTTATATTATCTTGGATGAAAGAATTGTATTAACTGTTTCAAAGCAGTTGAGTACCAAGATGCCACTGTAACTTACTTAACAAGGTTGGGATAGTTATAACGTATCAGTTGCATTTCCAACTCTGCATTATTGGAGAGAAAAGTCTTTCTAGTATGTTGAGATATGTATGTACGTATATATGTCAGATATGTAATATATGTACAAATCAAATGGATTTTTTTTTGCAATATTCCTCAGAAATGTCTTCTTGTTACACATATTTATAACTTTATTTCTTGTGAGTTAATCTATCTGATACTTCAGAACATTTTAAAGCTTCTCAGAAAAAAACTATTAATTGCTAAACTTACCATTTGATCCAGCTGAGAGAGCTGCAAAAATAAAACAAAAATAATGTAACATTCAGAATTGCTCAAGTCAAACAAAGAAAATTTTATATAATAGGGGTCTAATGCAGCTAAACTGTGTAATATCAAATTTGTATGTACTAAAAGAATGGAGATACTGTATATATACAATACTCACACTTACCTAATATTCTAAACTCATTATTTCAAAACCATATCTGTTAGTAAGTTCTGACTTGCCAGTCTCAAAA
The DNA here is from genome assembly GCA_027560395.1 of Boaedon fuliginosus. NCBI lineage: Eukaryota > Metazoa > Chordata > Lepidosauria > Squamata > Lamprophiidae > Boaedon > Boaedon fuliginosus. Next base: position 179,112 of record JANHGC010006477.1, on the reverse strand, counting down.
GACTGTCAAGTAACCTGGCTTTGTTAATAATGACTCCTAATAATCCAAGATCTCCCCAACTAAAACAGTTAAATTTCTTCACCTGTTAGTTTTGACTGTGACTTTCTTTTTTTGCTGGTGACTTTTAAGAACTCATCTACAAGAAGCTCATTAGCACAGGCCCGCTTATCTGGATCAGGTTCAAAGCACTGCAGCAAAAAAGCTTTTGCCTCCACTGACATGGATTCTGGAATCTCAGGATGTATTTTGAACATTCCAACCTAATAAATACAGATGAAAATCAATTAAAAAAAAAGACAAGCAGATCTTTCATTACAGGGGGAAACTATCTCTTTTCTTTCCACATTAAAAATTCTCTCTTTTGTTTCCACATTACCTGAAGAATCTTAGAACAGTCTTTCGTCCTTTGATAGGTATTATTTTAAAAGATAATATAAATAACATTTTAGCATTTTGTTTTCTATGGCATGCTTTCATGTTCAGTTGAATCTAAATATGAACAAGATATGCTGTAACATTCGCCCTCTAGCCAGTTATCATATCAACTTGTTTTTTCCAACATAGCCTTGACATAGTTTACTTTCCTTTTTCCTCCTCTTTTCAGAAAAATGGAATTATTTAAACTAACCTTAAACATGGCTGCTTGTGGTTCTCCTAGTTCATAAAATGGAGGCTTTCCTGTGGCCATTTCAATAATTGTACAGCCTAAGGACCAGATATCTGCAGCCTTTCCATAACCTCTTGGTCCTTTATCAATTATTTCTGGTGCCATATACTGAAGAGTACCTGTGAAAAATAGATCTATTTTATGCATATATAATAACAAATGGAAAAAATGCATATATGGAAAAATGAATTTCCAGATTTTACATGTACATTTATATTGCAGTATTTACCATTAATATGACACATTAGAAGGTTTCAAGTGTCCACCTATTTTTGCTTTTTCAGACTCAATTATCCTAGTTTAATATATTGCATTAGATACTGGACTTCCACCTATGATTTAGCTTTAAATGCTTCTAGTCTAAGTAGGGGACCCGGTGGCTCAGTGGCTAAGATGCTGAGCTTGTCGATCAGAAGATTGGCAATTCAGCAGTTCGAATCCCTAGTGCCACGCAATGGAGTGAACTCCTGTTACTTGTCCCAACTTCTGCCAACCTAGTAGTTCAAAAGCATGTAAAAAGTGCAACTAGAAAAATAGGGACTACTTTGGTGGAAGGTAGTGCTCCGTGCACCTTTGGTTTAGTCATGCCAGCCACAGGACCATGGAGACTCTTCGGACAGCACTGGCTCTTCAGCTTAGAAACGGAGATGAGCACCACCCACTAGAGCCAGAAATGACTAGCATGTATGTGCGGAGGAACCTTTACCTTTACCTTAATCTAATCTATCAACTATAGTCAAATCAGCAAACTATGATTGAATTCCTCTTTACAAACCAGGAGATGAAACTAGATCACACATCTGTAATTAAACAAAACTAAAAACAGTTATTTTCTTATAATGCAAAAGGGAACATTACAGGAAGAATGTAATGATAACCTTAGTTTATATAAGTTGAATGCCATATCAGAAGTAGGCTATTTTATTGCCCCTTAGAAATAATATCTCTTCTGTGCCAGTTTGGGTATAGGGGGACTGGAATAACTACGCAAGATAGCCATGTGATAGCCTGAAGATGTCAGGACTGATCCATGAACAGATTTGGAACATGAATAAAATCTGCCCATACTTCTAAAAAATATTATTCACTGCATATTGTTCCCCCCCAAAATAAAAAATTGTCTTTGCTAGCAACAAACACTGAAATGAAGAAATAAAAAGTAGGAAAATATTGAGTTTACGATTATAAAAATTACTGTGTGTGCTGGCATGACTTTGTATTTTTTGATTCAAGGCCAAGACCATATGACTCAAAAACCTAGTTTTTTTCTACCTGATCTTGTTGTAATTTTGTAATAGTTTAAGGATCACTAGGCTTAGTACCATAGTAGTGTCAAAAGTAATCCACGGTGAACATACAGAAAAGGGCTATTCATACATTATGCTGTTTTGGAAGAGCTACCAAACTTAAAGCTTACAAATATTTCAATATGGTTCAGCATAGGGGTCTGTAACATTCCTGAATGCTGTATGACACAAGCCAGTAGAGCAACTGGGTGCAATTGGGAGTTTTTAATCTATTTTGAATAGTCCCCACCAGGCTTTTTCAATATATCCAGTAGTAAGAAAGATTGGAAATAGAATCCAACATTTGGGAACACAAGGTACAGAGAGGCTAATCGCAAAGCTACAGTATATCTATTAAATTTAAAAACTGTAACTAAATCTATTCATTGTTTCAGACTTACATTTATGTTGTTTTTATTTTCTATAAGAAATACAAATTTAGTAAAAAAATTAATAGGTTTTTGTAAGTGCATACAGATGCCAGCCATAATATTGAATACTGAGTCAGAGGACACCCAGTTTCTAAGCCAGCTAATGTTATGCTTATGTATGGCCTTTAATTGGATCAGAATGTCAGACTGATTAAATAGTCTGTACTTCCTCTAAATCAATTATCAGGAAGGAATGTTGCTGATAACATTAGTAGTGATTGCTATGCACATCAACAGATGATTATTTCTACTTATGTGAATTACATCATGAATGACTGTTGCTACATTCCATAAGCATATTTTCTAATGGGAAGGATTCCCTAGATTCCTCAAGTCAATAACCTAGATACATTAGCTCTTATGAGGGCTCTTCATTTATACTTTTTAAGATTTTCACATAATTAAATCATGGAGGCAGAGGATATTTTTCCTAACCAAGACAAATAAAATGGGCATATAACATCCACTTGGAATCCCAAAGATGATGTTCAATTTATGAACATTGAACATTCTTCCTGACATTGAAATTAGGAACTCTACAATATGCTTTCAGATTTAAAACATACCTGTGAATGTCTCAGTGCAAGGATTGATTCCAGCAAGCCTCTTTGATGTGCCAAAATCTGAAATCTTTAACACTCCACTGTATGTGTTGATAAGAACATTATCCCCCTGGGGGAAGAGAACATTTGAGATCACTGTTTCACCTTATGACTGACATCGCAAAACAATTTGCAGTTAAAATGAATGGTAAAAACTGATTACGAATGAAATAGATGTGGCTACACCTTTGACACTAGATTACGTCTCTGATGACCCTCTCATTCCTGAATGCTGAACTAGTATCTTTAAGTACCTTTTAAAAACAATGGTGGGGAAAAAACAATAAAATGGGGCAATTCAAAAACTTTAGGGAAAATTTATTTTCTATACCTAATATTGTGTGGTTTTAATTATTTTTTATCAACATATTTTCTTAACACGTCATAAACCAGGGCTAGGAAAACTGTGGCATTGCAGATGTTGTTGAATATCTCCAGTATTTTTACAAAGCATAGCCAGATGCTGGGAGTCCCAGGTATCAGTATTCTATTGATACAGAAGTTAATACTTGTAATGCTTTGGTGAAGTTTAACGAAGTAATTGACAAATGATAGGCAAAGTCAGCTAATAGATTTTACTTTGTCTTCTTCCTTCTACAGTCTCTTATGGGCTTACCAAAGAATTGCAAGATCTAACAGAACAGAATAGGCTCTACATTACAGAGCAAGAGTATAAGACAGGAATTACTTGAAGTCTGGCTGAAAAATCAGTTGATTTGTGTAAAATGTCTACTTTCATATAATTCTCCCATCAGGAACAATTCCCAGGACAAAAAAGTTCTCCAATCTTTTTTGGGAATCATTTGGGTTTGGCCTCCTCCCTCTTCTCCATCAGTCAAGAGCTCCCTGAGCAGGCTACTTCATGTTAGCACAGCCACAGCAGTTGGGTATGTTAGAAAAAGGACCCTAAATTGCAATATGTGGAAAAAAGTGTTTGAGGCCAAATGTATGAAAGATACAAAAATGAATAAATGGGATGGAGAAGCGACGGAACAGTAAATCATGTCCCATGAATTCTTCGTATTTGATACTATCCATCATCAAGAGTATGTAACCGCCCCTCTCACTCACACATATTAATGTGGGAATTCTGCCATATCTTGAAAAGATTTCTGATCCCTGATGTAAATTAATATAGAAAAAGAGGAGTGGTTAAAATAATCACAAGTTGGGTATGCTCTGTGCATCACAATTTATTTAGGTTCCTCTTTAGATAACTGTATCTTACCAATCTTTATGCTACATTAATACTATCCATTTTAAAAGGATACGAACTGGACAGTGTGGTGAAATCTGCAACTGAAGTTATGAGATGGCTTACTTGGAATCATTGAAAAAGAGGAAAAGGCGGAAGGCAGACTCTCCCTAAATCTTGCAGTGCTTATCTAATTCTTAATTAATTCTGGTGAGTGCAGTTAGTCAGGCAAGATTCTTGTAAATAGGTGACTAGTAATAAACATATTTCACTGATCAACTTCTAGTGTCATTCTAGTTCCTTGTCTGAGAGATGCTGTGTGTTTTCCAAAACCTTTTGAAGAACCCACAACTAAAACAAGGCTGAATTCAGATGAGAATTCCAACTAGACTACCCCACTAAATTGCAAACATCTTATGCATTATCATTCGTATCATCCATTAGTCTTAAGATACTAAGAACTAAATCAGTTCCAATATATTCCTATTAATGGATATCTGTTCAGATTTCTCTATTTACTATGATCAAATGGGGATTGAGACTTTTTTCTTTCAGTGAAAAGTTGAACTAATTTCATATTCATAAAATAATTTTACATGCATTTATACCAGTTCTTTCTGCAAAGAAATTTTCCTTTACAATTTATAGTACATAGCAATTCCCACCTTTATATCTCTATGCACAATTTGATTATCATGAAGGTATTTTAATCCTTCAAGAATCTGTTTGGTGTAGAAACCAATTGTCTGTTCATTATCTTTCAATGGTCCCCATTTTGATCTCAGAAGAGCTGAAAGGCTACCTGAAATATAAAGAAAAATAGTTTCAAATATTTATTCATTTATATTTATTTATTACATTTTTATGCCGCCCAATTCCAGAAGGACTCTGGGCGGCTTACAATGTGAATAGCAATAGCACTCAGACTTTATATACTGCTTATCAGAGCTTTACAACACTCCCCAAGCAGTTACAGAGTCAGCTT
>JANHGC010006477.1:152667-169999 GCA_027560395.1 Boaedon fuliginosus | reverse complement strand
CCTTAGAAAGGATGGAAGGCTGAGTCAACCCTGAGCCTGGTGGGATTCGATCTGACAACCTGCTGAACAAGTCAAATTATGAAAGAGCCGTGGCGGTACAGTGGTTAGAAGGTAGTACTGCAGGCTATTTCTGCTGACTGCTGGCAGTTCGATTCTGACCGGCTCATGGTTGACTCAGTCTTCAATCATTCCAAGGTCAGTAAAATGGGGGCAATATGCTGACTCTGTAAACCACTCAGAGTGGGCTATGAAGCAGTACATAGGTCTAAGTGCTACTGCTATTACCGGTACTGTGACAGTTCAGCAGCACCTATCAGGACTTTTTTCTGATTGTCTATCGTTGATGGATCTACTGTTTGAGAAGGAAGTGCTTTTGAACACCTTTGGAGATCTATTATTAGTTTTTCCAACAGAACACTGGTGAGCATTAGCTGTATAATTGTAAATATAGCAGCATCTGTCAGCATTCACTATTACTATACCTGTTATCTCTTTCTGGGATTTCTTTAATGGCAATTCTGACTTGATTGCTCAGATCTCGTCCTGCATAAACTATGCCGTAAGTGCCTTTCCCCAGAATGACTCGTTCACCATTTTCATCATATTCATAATCATACTATAACAAAAAAAATACACAAAAGGGAAAGGATAGGTCATTCTGTTATGTGTCAAATCCAAATACTGTAATCTTTTGGGAAGAAGTGATTCAACAATGGCTCAAACCAAGGAGAATCAACATCCTATCTAAATATCAGACCAGTGCTGTTGTGTAATCTGTGTTTATTTTTTTTAATCTATACTTCATCTTTCAATGGTGAATTAGCATTCCTAGGAGAACAGAATCTCATAAAAGGTAGTCCACATTTAGTGACCATAATTGGGACCAACAACTTGCTCATTAGACAAAGAGGTTGTTAAGTGAAACCTCGACTGTCTACATGATCTTACTTCAACTTTCCTTTGTTTTTACACATCTACAAAAGCCCAAAATACAAATCTGGTTGTAAAGTTCCTTTTTATTGCTGTTGTAACTATGAACAGTCATTAAATGAGGCAGTCACTAAAGAGAATTATTTATAATACAATTTATGTTTAAAAATTTAACTTCAGTTTGTTTTCAACTGATCCATATTTTCCCCTTGAACCTTCTTGATAATGTTTAACAAAAGAAGATTTAAGTATCTAAGTGGCGGCCAATGATTAAGCCTACTGCCTTGTTTAACGGTTGTTCAAAGTTATGACAGTGTTAAAAATGTAACTTTATGACCAGATCTCACATTTACAATGGTCACAGCATCCCTGTGATCATGTGATCAACACCCAGGGACCTCATAACTGATAGACATTTACAACTTTGCGATGTCTTATAATCACATAATTGCCATTTGTGTGCTTCACAACCAGTTTTTGCCAAACATTGGAGAAACTGGCAGTAAAACCACAAGCTGCAATCTTTTGATATTTGCTACTTTGCTTAACAACCTGCGGTGACTTGCTGAATTATCCAATTGGAAGTGATGTCATAAGTACATCATAAGGTCACATTATGTTTCCCTTAGTGACTGCACTGATTAGCAAGGGAGTACCAATTGTGGTTGCTAAGCGAGGATTACCTATATGCTTGATGGATGAATAAATATCAAAGGATAATGTATGTAAATATTAGAGTTTGAACAGCTCTTTAAAATGTCCATCTATCTGCAACATGCTTATATAGTGATATGGCTTGCTTTTTTCTTTGTAATGAGTTATTCTAATACTGCAAAAGAAACATGAGGTGGTAAATCATGATAGCCGCTGTTCCTGCTAACAAATGCTTGAAAAACTCGAAAGCAGACAAGGTTGTGGGTATGAAGTAGAACTTGCTAGGGAGCTCAGTTTTTTTTTTAAATATGAAAAATAGGAAGAATACACAGTTGCCTTTACCTCCGGAGAATCTCCATCACATTCACCTTCCTCTGTGTTTTTCCCTATTTCTTCAGTGATGCTATTAACCATTTCAAAAAATCTGCCAAAGACATATAGTAGTCAGATAGAAGAAAAGAACAATGAATAGAATAAAACTTGGTGATTAGAAATCACAGCGGACTCTGATTGATACCACAGCTATGTTTCACAAAAGAAATTCCAGGCACCTGTTTTGATATGATCTCTTCTTCAGACTGTACCTTGTACCTCAATATACAATTTTGCATATTATTTTGGTAATTTTGGTACCCAGCATATACCGTGTTTCCCTGAAAATAAGACCTTGTCTTATTTTTATTTTTTTGGCCACCAAAAAAGGCACCAGGTCTTATTTTCAGGGGAAGTCATCCACTGATTAACCTATTAGTTAGGGGCACACTTATAAAAAACCAACCTAGGTCTTACTTTCAGGGGTGGTCGTATTTTCAAGGAAACGGGGTAGCAAAAGTTAGAATACTGGAATAAAACAAGAGATTCTCTCACTCAAATCCCAGAAAGCTTTAAAAGTCACTGAATGTCTTTAAAATAATCCTTATTCCTCAGATCAAGATAATTCACAGGGTTGTTGTGAAAATAACAAACACGAAAAGGGAAGAAGCATGTACAATGCCTTGAATTGTTGAGAAAGAATAGGATAAGCATAATAAACAAGCACAGACCTTATTATGTGTGATAGTTACATCATATATTATGTATAGGAAAGATGGCATAATCCGTAACAGATGCCATTCAAAACTAAGATAATTTAATTCAAATCTTCAAAATATAGAAATAAATTTGAATGGGCAGATATTTGGAAGATTTAGTACAGACCTAGGTGGCTTTTCCACAATCCTGATATTCCCTAGGTATCTCTCATCCAGCTAAACCTGACCCTACTTAGTTTCTGGGCCCAGACAAAGTCAACCAGGGAATAACCAGCATGAATGCTGACATAAATAGAAAGTGAATGCTATTGATTAAAGACTTCAGAAGCTGAAATTAAGCTGCTAAATATTCCCAGTAAACACAATTATTTTTCATGCCATAGTGGATTTTAAAATGTTTTATCAAATAATAACATGGCAGGTGTAAAAATAGCATATTTATCTTTTTTAAATATGACATAGTAATCAACACATACTTTTTGCAATGATGTTCTGTACAGAAATAGATTTGGAAGTCATCTGAATTGTGCAGTACATACAGGAAACAGCATCGTTCTTCAAATTTTGAAATGCTAAAAAGAAAAAAATTAGAATAGGTGACCAATATGTCTTTATACTTTATGAAATCTTTCGATTTCTACAAAAAATCAGAATTTTTTAATGCTTGATATCTGAAAAATGCTCCAAGTAATTTTGTCCTTATTTTAAAGAAGGAAGATAGGTGAGGATATGTTAGAGGAAGAAAATCCTCCCTCAGACTATATAAAAGTAATATAAAAGTAATGAATGAAGCTCAGGTTGCTTATTTACAGAAAAATGAAGGTTAATTCAATATTTAGGGACTGCCATGGCTATGCTATCATTTCCAAACTTTTCTTTAGTGTCATAGATATCTGAGTCTGTAAACCTAGGTATGTGGGGAAGGGGGTTATAAAAGTATGCCAAAAAGCTGAAAAAATTATTCTTGAAATGCTTACATCGTATTAAGTAAGACACTATCAATTATTTGAAGAAAAATATGTAGCTACCTCATTTAAATGGACTGCATCTCATTAAAATGATACATCCAGTGCAACTGTCCTCTTAAAAAACTCTGGGTTTTGAAGTTCATTAATCCCATAAAGAACTCCAGGGAGTTCATAGAACTGTCATCAACCACCAAGAATTAATGGTGAAGATAACCCCCAAATGACCTCCTGTGGCCAAAAGAGCCCTTTTTCTTTCTGTGGTATGAAACTAACTACCTTCTGGAAGCCATTGGAGGGCACCCTAGCACAAACTTTTGGTCACTGCTTTCTTTTTTCCCTTTTAAATGTACCAAAAATTCATCATTAAATTACGGCTATCATGTAATTAATCTATGAAATATATTTCAACCTGAAGTATAGAAAACAGCAAATAAACATTAAAATATTACTGACAGATAATTCCAATTGCATATCAATCTTTTTCATAGTTTTCTATTCTATACAACCTTCATATTCCACATTCTCTTTCTAGAATAAATGCTACTTGAAATCTGTCTAATAACTTATGACAAGTAACCTTACCAAATTCAATGAATCTTACTGGAAGATAATTAAATATATAGGTGTCCAGGTGAATTAAATAGGCATATAATTGTATGCCTAAACTTGTATGTCAGCTAAACAATGTCGGCTGGCAGGTCCCTGGTCAAAGGCCTTCTCTGTGGCAGCACTGGCTCTCTGGAACAACTACCCGTGGAGATCCGGACCATCCCGAGTCTGCTGGCCTTCCACAGAGCAGTTAAGATTTGGCTCTGTCAGCAGGCATGGCATTGATGACCCCCACCCCCCACATGAGTGTTTGCTGCATGTTGTATGAGTGGTTATTATTAAATTTTCTTATTACTGTTTTTATAATGTATTTCTAACCACTGTTGTAAGCCGCCTCGAGTTCACCTGACCAGGGAAGAGAGGCGGGGTATAAATTTGATGTAAGTAAGTAAGTAAGTTAAGTAAGTAAGTAAGTAAGTAAGTAAGTAAGTAAGTAAGTAAGTAAGTAAATAAATAAATAAATTAATAAATCAATATTGTTAATCTAATAAAGCAAACAGAGTCCTGCTACATCAGGCCATTAAGGCAGCCTAATCTTGCACGTTGTGTCACATGGCAAACAACTGGAATACAACCCAAGTTTGGAATGGATGGAATCCTCCTTCCACAGCTGTTCTCAGTAACCATATTTAAGGTTTTATTTAAACAATAATGCAGTTAGCATTAGTAGCTATTGATAGCTTGGTTCTCCATGACTATGGAGATGCTCAGTCATCCAGGTCATGGCTATCTCAAAGGTGCTTTTTCAAAAGGCAACTGTACTATGTTTTTTTCCTTGAGGTAGATGTTTGGCTTCTCATCTAAGAATTGATGAAGCTTTTGGGTGAGAAGTGAAATGTCCTCTTTCTCAAGGGAAACAAATATACTCCAATTGCCTTTTGAAAAATCACCTTTTAAAGACTTGGTACACCACGCAACCACCAATTCCACTTTTAAAGTCATTTAAACTGCCTACCACCTATCGCAACTGTTTGTATTCAGTATTACAGCTCAGCTCAGCTCTGTACTGTAAATCAGAAGTTCTAACACTTCTAACTAGTGTTGCCTTATCGGTGAGATGGGCAGCATATAAAATAAATAAATAAATAGATAAAAATTCTCTGACACAATGGGTAAAAGCATCTCTTCCCAGATGTTGCATATGTCATGTGTGATTTCATATATCTGTATCATCTCTCCCTTTATGCTCCTTTCATTTCCAAGCTGAAGTGTCCCCAGTGCTGCAATCTTTTCTTGAAGATGTGCAATTTTATACTTTGTCCCCTTCCATAATACCATTCTGAGGCATGATAACTAGTATGTAGATCATATTCCATAGATTTACGTAAGGGTGTTTTATATTGGCAGTTCTATTTCCATTTCTGTTCTAAATGGTACCAAGGCAGGGAACATGCTTTTTTAATATCATTCTACAGGTAGTCCTTCACTTTCAGCCATTTGTTTAGTGACCATTTGAAATTACAATGACGCTGAAAAAAGTGACTTATGACTAGTTTTCACGCTTATGACCGTTGCAGCATCCTGGTGGTTACATGATCAAAATCTGTCTACTTGTCAACTGGTATGGATTGGCATGGACGGCTGCACTGTCCCAGGGTCATGTTAAAATCATTTGTAAACTTTCCAACTGGCTTCCGACAAGCAAGGTCAATGGGGGGAGCCAGATTCGCTTAATGACTGCATGATTCACTTAACAACTGCAGTGATTCGCTTAACAACTGTGGCAAAAAGGTTGTAAAATGAGGCGCAACTCACTTAACAACTGCCTCACTTAGGGGTCAATTTTGGCCTCAACTGTGGTCGTAAAACCTCTAGTCACTATGATTCCAAGGTTCCTTTCATTGCCAGATCAGAGCCTTTTAATACAAAAGTTTAGTTTTGTTTTGTTTTGTACTAACATGCATCACTTAACAATGCCACTCTGAAGATCATTCACTGAGGGAAATTATTTTAGGACTCTCCTTCAACAAATAAGGCTCCCTTCTTCATAGCAATAAACATCAAATTATTTCTACGAGAGTTCAAAAGTATCAGTTCTGGTATTGATCCATGGGAGATACCTTTTAGCATATCTGACCTGTATGAACATTTACTGAGTTTCCTGTGGGGGTTTTTTCTACCAGTTGCCCAAAGTCCAACTACATAATTAATTATGTAATCCTTGCATACTTCTAATCTAAAAAAAAGTCAGTGAGAGTTCTCTTTGCAAAAGCCATGTTGATTTCTTATCGGCAAGATCTGTATTTGGAGGAGGGCTGTTTCTCATTATCTCTTTAATACTACTGTCAACTCCTTTTACAGAAGCAATGTTAAAATTACTGGGCTATGACTTCCTTTTTTTGCCTCAATCTCTTTTAAAATTTTGCTGAGTATAAAAGAGAAGTTGCATACTTTTATGGGGGGAAAATCAGCATATTCATATTTTAATTCATTAAGAACTATTCCAGGTTTGGACATTTGTCTAATTTTAGCTTGTTAATTTGTTGTACAGTATTTTCTTGTTACTTCTGTATTCTTAGTTTGTTTCAAATGCTTCCAGAAAAAGCCGTAATCAACTCCCACATTTATTTACTATTAGAAAATAATTCATTCTTTGCTATTATTCTATCCTAACTTAACACACCTTTAATGTTTTCATATTATCAGGGCTTCATACCACAGATGGCTATAAAACTTTCTTTCAGGCCTACTCCAACAAGCAGAAACAAGATTAGGTAAGTATTTTTACCGCAGAGAATCAGGAAGCTATATAGACAAATTCTGTGTACTGTACTGTAAAGCATCACAAACCTGCCACACACAGAGATACAACATAAAGATAAGATGGTACCAGCACCAAAGTTTATCATCTGAACTGCTTTCTCCTGCTTTTTTGACTGCAATTTTCCTGACTTCAGTATGGGTTCCATAAAAAAGAGCTATCAGTAAGAGAGATGGAGCTCTCTCCATTTCACAATCTTTAACCTGTATCCAGCCAGTTTCTTATTCCAAATACATTTGAAGCTTTCTTTTTTAATTATTTACTTTAATGTTCTTTGCCATGTGTTTCTCAAATCTCTTTTTGGTAATTTTTTGTACTAGCTAGCAGAATTTGGGGAAGAATTTAGCTTCTTTTTTGTTCTGCCTTGAGCAAAACGTTCACTTGCTGAAGGAAACTTTCTTAATTTTGATATCATCTCTGGCCTTGCTCAAGTATCTGGATAGTATCTGGATTTCTTTTGAATTTTGTCGTAGCCTTCATAAATAATAATAATATTAGTAGTAATTCCACCTCCCAGCAACTGTAGGCAATTTACAATTTGTTAAAAACATTTAAAAACAAGTAACAATACAGAATCCATTTGTGGATTATGTATTGGGCTATATCATAGAATTCAGTCACTTTTTCTCTTGCAAGGATTGAATAGAATAATCAGTATCTATAGAAGTCATTCTGAACTCTGTAAAGAAAAGATGGTATAAGGATGTCACAGGCAAATATAAATAAACTTACCTCACTCCTCTTATAGATTCAGCACTGAAGTTCCATTCATGAATACCTTTCTATAACAAGAAACCAACAAACATAGCAATGATATAAAATATTTCAGCCTAAAACTTAAAAATCTTGGCAGGTTATTTTCCTTTATTACATTTACTATTTTATAAAACAGTTGTCACTTTAATAAAATTGCACATAGCATTACAGTCAAGTCAGGCTTTATTCCTAATAATTTCACGTACAGATTTATGTAATTTTCTTGGCAAGTATGAAATGCCTTGCTCATTTATTTATGAATTTGTTAAATGTATTTTGGATTTATCACTTATATGCCATCAAGTTGTTTCAACTCCTAATGACCACATAAATAGATAGAGGTATAGAGCTACCCAACTCAAATATTGTAAGATGTTTTGGGGCAGTGTACATCAAAAAAAATGGACAATATCCAAAAGAACCATTTAACATTAAGACATACCCAATATATGAGAGCTAAAGTGGCAAACCACAGTAATGAAATTAACCAAGAATTACCAAGGTAATTCTATTTACCGTAACTGCAACCAAACATGTGGAAACTGTCTTCTAGAATATTTTTTTCCAGTTCTGCCAGACCTCTAGTATTCCCTGATATTCCTGTCCATAACTAAACCTGAACCTGCTTAGCTTCCAGACAAAGTCAGCCTTGTATTGCCATCTACTCAAGTTCATTGTATCTATAGAATACCAGTAGTATTAAGATAAATTATCCTAATAATTCTTCTTTGCTGAACTTATCAAACTTCTATCTTTTTTCTCATGGTTGAATCTTTGAAGCTTCTTTCTTTGCTTATTTTATAGGATGCCTTTCAAAACAAGATATTTCTCAATTATTTGTCCACATTTGCTTAGTCGTTTTGTTAGATTCCATTTCAATTCTTGACAATTATGAAGGTGAAAATTATACCAAGACAAAGGGATTACACCATAAAAACACTTCAGACCCATTTCTAATTTGTTAATTGACATTAAAAGGAAGCTCAGGAATTCCTGTTTCTTTAAAAATATATTAAAAAAAAACAATTTAACAGTTGTTTAATTATTAGGTTCTAAAGAGGATGAAGCTAAATAGAAACAATCCTCCCGGTGATCCTGCCAAACTTTCAGTCCACCAGTGTAAACATTTTAAGAAAGTTGTCCATGTCTGACATCTGTTGTTTGCTTAATAAAAACAGCGGCAACAGGAAAACTATTTAGGTAGCCAGTGTGAGACCAAGTACCAGGGCTAAGGTAGCACTTAGAGCAGTAGAAAGAACAATACTAGATTCCCCTTGGTATTAAAGCTATGGGCGAGAAACAAGGCTTAGGCCACAAAACAATTCAAACGTTATTTAGCAGACAGGAAGAGCCAGTAAATTATACCCAAGTCAAATAGATCTTCAAACTTAGACTTCCAAGCCACTCATCAGAATTCAGCAGTTAGTATGTTACTGTGATCCAGGAGAAAGAGTAAACAACACTCTATCCCTCCAAGTCTCTGTTCTATACCCATAAAATGGGAATTATTGCAGCTCAATAAAGACCACAATTGGGCCCAAAATTTATATTGTTAAGTGAGACATTAGTTCAGTGAGTTTGTCTAATTTTATGACCTTTCTTGCCCCAGTAAAGTGAATGATTGCAGTTGTCAAATTGGTAACGTGATTGTTCAGCGAATCCGGCTTCCCTATTGACTTTGCTTTGGCAGAAGATCATAATCACATAACCTGAGACACTGCCACCGTCACAAATACTAGTCAGTTACCAAGTTGCAAAATTTTGATCACGTGACCATGGGGATGCTGCAATGGTTGAAAGTGTGAAAAATGGTCACAAATCAGTTTTTTCAGTGCTGTTGTAACTTTGAATGGTCACTAAACAAATTGTTGTAAGTTGAGGACTACCTGTATTGCAATTTATAAAGTCAGACTGAATTTCTTCCCTGTGATAATCTGCGGGATATAGTATACATATATCAATGACAGCCCACCAGCAGATGAAGCAGTTCCTCTTGTTTCCTGCAAGCTCCTGTATCCCCCGTATCTTCTCTAGAAGTTCAGATCTTCTTGTGGAGGTAGAGAGGAAGGAATGAGACCACCAGGGATGCAAGGGGGTTAACAGAAAGGGCACCTTCCATTCCAAGATAATGGCCTAGTGAAATGTACTCAGCAACCTCAAAAGTATAAACCAGAATAAGCTCAGCTTCTACCGTGTTTCCCCGAAAATAAGACCCTGTCTTATATTTTTTTTGCCACCCAAAAAGGCACCTGGTCTTATTTTCGGGGGATGTCATCCACTGACTAACCTATGAGTTAGGGGCATGTGTATGTTGGGTGGACGTGTAAAAATCAAGCTAGGTCTTACTTTTAGGGGAGGTCGTATTTTCAGGGAAACAGGGTAGGTTTCTTGACCTTTAAGATAAAAATTGCTTATGGAATCTAGAATGACAGATTAAAGTAGAAGTGGTTTTTGTACACTGCCTTGCCTTTATGCAAATTCTTTTCAACTGGGATTAAATTACTCTTATTCCCATGTGAAGGATGCATTTGTTTTCCCCAAACAGACATAATTACATGTGCAAAGCCTTTCCAAATTGGTGTACTGTCTGCTGTGCTAACTAAGGATCAAAGCTGAGGGTACCCACACTGGAATTCATGAGTCTTCATTTTAATAACGCTGTTAGCTTTGCTCCAAGATGAAACAGGAATATAATCAAAAGCTACTGCCCATGTTTTCCATAGATGGACTAAAAAAAGAAAATAAGATTTTTTTTATAAAATAAAACAATTTCCTACAAACTGACATAAAAAGCAGCTGGTGCTAGAAAATATTGTCCACATATGGTTGGAGAATATATAATAATAATGCTCCTCCTCACTTTGCATCATTATTCTTCCACTGTGGCCCTCAAGCTCCTCAGAAAATTTTATATGTAAGGAAGCAATGTGATTTAGAGATGTCAAAATGCTACAGATGGTCACTTCAATCAATCTGGCTAGCAAAACATAAGCTAAAACCTAAGCTAGGTTTATCTTACTTATGAGTTATTGCAGTAATAACTTTGCTCTATATATTAGGAAGTGAAGAGTTGAATAGCATATAGGTGATCCTTATTTAAGGAAGATTTGTTCAGCGATTAAACTTATGATGGTGCAACTGAACAATTATAGTTCTGACTTACATTGGTTGCAACATTCCCATGGTCATTGATTGCCATTTGTGACCTTCTTTAACTGAAGAAATATCATGGGGAGGCCAGTGGGAGGTTGCAAATGGCAGCAATATGAGGTTCTCACTTAACAACCTGCAGTGATTTGCTTAATAATGGCAACCAGAATTACTGGAATTTCTGTCACTAAGTGCGGTGGTTGCATAACATTGCATTTTATGACAGCATTAGTTAGCGAAAAAAATTCTGGTCCCAATGGACATTGTTCAATGAGGACAACCTGTACTCTATATTTTTTCACTCTATATTTTAGAATGTTTCAAAAATTACTCTAGACTTATGTAAAGAAAAAGTAGATGAAAGACAAAAGATCAAATTTTAAAATGGCCAAAATTCCACAAAAGACCACCAAATCTTGATTTTTTTTTTAATCTTAACCCCCATTTTTTGAGAATACTAAAATATGGCAAGAACACCAACATTTTATATAATTTGGCAATAGCATTTTGATGTTATTAAATTGTACGTTTTTTAAATATTTAACTTTGGAGTTCTAGGGATGCATTTCAGTATAGTGCATACATTCTAGGACACAAACTTGCCATGTGGCAGACTAGTGGTCCAAAATACCAATATCTAAGAAAAAAAAATCCTATGAAATCTATCACATTTTCTATGTTTTCTATCATTTCTTTCACTTAATTCTTTTTTTCAGAAATGATGGCATTTGCCCTTTTACATCTGAAGCATTTTAGCTTTTCTCTTCAGTTCTGGCTTGAATAGTATGTCATCCTTATATGTGTCATTCACTCTAATAATAACCTAAACATGAAACTAAAATTCTTATTTGTGCTAAAGATAAAGCCCTGTTAGTCATATCCTTCATCCTAGTTCATTTGGATAGACCTCTGGCACAAAATTACTTGATAATGTAACGCTGCACATGTTAGAATAAAAAAGTGGAACTGTGTCATGAGCATGATAAACTTTATAGAAAGAGTTTAATTTTGAAGTCAAGAAATATTAGCCGCCTCAAGTTCCCCTTGACCGGGAAAATGAGGCGGGGTATAAATCAAATAAATTAAATTTAAATTAAATTAAATTTTCATGTAAGCAGTTCCAATTTAATTCCTGCCTGGAAAAGCCTCTGTCTAAATTTTTGGGAAGACAGCAGGCCACTGTAGAATTGCAAATTGGTGCCACACAGTACTGAGTTGGATGAGCCAATAATCTAACTTGATATAACAGAGCACCCTGTAACCCTGAAATAATTTATATGAGCATGTCATACTTTTCTCTCTTTTCTTGATTCCTGGTGACTGCTTGGATTAGTCTCTACAGTTACCTCGCAAGGGGGGTTGGAAATTACTTGCCCTTGCCTTCTTCTTAGAGCTGTGAGAATATCCCCCAACTGTCTTTGTGCCTAAGGTGGAATCAGAACTCAAGTTTCCCAGTTTCTAGCTTGATGCCTTAACACCTGCACCAAATTGGCTCTTTATATTATGCTTAAATATTATTTCCCAGCATGCATTACTTCCTTTTCTCTCTTAGGTTTCTTGATTGTCATATTCCATTATCTTTCCTCCTTCAAATACCAAAGGTTCTGGATCTCAAATACCAAAGGTTCTTTGGTATTTAGCAATTTCCTTTAGTAAGAAAAAAAAATCTTTAGCTCCTGCACTGTAGCAGAGTGATCACTGGGGGATGAGATGAAAAAGGAAATAGTCTGTACATCTTCCCTTTTCTGCTTAAGATGCAAGGAAGGCCGCTTACCTTATCATCAGGCATAACATGCCAAATAGAGACCGTCTTCTCTTCAGCTTCACTATTGATCGACAAGTACGAAGGTTGATATATTTTTGTAGGTTCCAGTATCAAAACCTTCAAGCAAAAATGGCAAAATTAAATTTAATAACTGTTTCCTCAAAATGTCTAGCTATCTAGATATTAAACTATGGTGGAACAGAGAGACAATTTCCACATTATAAGGCTTTGTAACAGATATTCTCTATATGGTTTATAATTTTATTAGCTAAACCATTTATGGCAACCATTTCTATTGCATAGCCTCTTATACTTTATCATACATTGGTTTATGCATTAACAGTATCTAAAAAAAGAATTGGCGAGGAAATAGCATGCAGCACACAACAAAACCTTTGGTAAGAATCTAAACTTTTATTTTGCTATGTGCATGGTAGAATTTAATTCTTTCTATTATTTGCTGAATGTTTCTTCTCTTCCATCTCCTTTGTTATTAGAAACTGTTTTTAAAAGTATCTTTCTTGTATTTCTCCAGTTATTTAATACTGGTTTCAGTTATTTGAAAAGATTATTTTCTAGACCCCAAATCAACATTATTAGGAAACATTTTCTTGCTACTATTTTCTTAATTTCAGTATAAATTCAAATTCTGTACAGAAGAAGGCTAGGAGACTATAAATTCCTTTTTTTCCCCTTTTCCAGGAAGGAAAAACTAAAAGAAAACATGAAAATTGATGGCTCAATAAATAAAAAAAACCCTGATAAGACATGAAATAAAAATGCCACTTTTACCTCTCAATAAATTGTCAAGAGTTACAATGGCTTTGGTTTATCTGATGATAAAAAAAGCTATTGTAGCTCAGGTTAACTATTGTTCATAGGTTTTCTTCCGATTCTTTGAGATTCTATCAGAATACACAGATGAAAATCTTTTTAGGGAAGGTGGGATAAGAAAGGAAGAGAAAAATATTTTGTAGAGGGGAACAGGTATAGCAGAATGAAAAGCATGCATAAAAATAAAGAAAAACTCTAAAGAAATGATCAGAAGATTGCAGCTTTTGTAAAAGTAGACACTGGCTGTCATTCATTCCAGTTTAGGGAATAGCAGATACAAAGCAAGATAATAATAATAATAATAATTTATTAGATTTGTATCCCGCCTCTCTTCACCCAAAAGGGGAACTCGAGGCGGCCGAAGATTTCTGCTGTTCATTATTTTGGTAAGTTCAGAATATATGTTACAATGAAGTAAAGGACTGAGCAAGCAAAAAATCTATTTCCACAAATTTACACAAGAAATCTTTGAAGTGACTTTGAATACCAAATCCCCAGCTAAGGTTAGTTCAGCAGGGAGGGATCAATAGGTCTCGAATGACAATGTCAATAGCTATCAACTATGGAGTGAAAATGGTGTCATCAGTGGTGAAAAATTCATTTATGGAATGAAAATGGTGTAATCACTATAATAGGTAAGGAGATGGAAAATGATATTTGACTCTATCCCATTTGATTTGCACAATTACTGTTATAACTGGGCAAACAATTGAGAGAAGGGAAATTCATATTTTAATAGGTTAAAACTGTTACAACTAATTGAACTCTACAGAAAATGTTTCAATCTGTTGTCAAGAGAAACGATATAACAGCTCAAATTATTTAAGTGGTAAAATAGAATGTCAGATTACAAACTAGCATCAATTCCTCATTCAGAAATGAAATTCAAGCTCATAATAATACTCTTCACTAGAATTGTTGTGACATTTAAGCTAAAACTGTAGAAGAACCATGTTCTTTGTAGGAAAAGCAGGATGTCTGTATCTAATAAAGATCAATTTAATTATTTTTTTTTTTTAATTTATTGCCTTCTAAATTAAAGCACTTCTCTTTCCAAATAACCATGTAGCAAGACAAACAGGAAATGAACAGTGTTTAAATTATACTTACGGGAAATCTAACTACAGAGACATCCGTCTTTGTAGCCTCAACTAGAAAATCCATCCAAAAGTCTACAAGTTCATTTTTGCCTACTTGTTGATCTGGATTTAGCTTGTTAAAGTGCTGATATATCAAAATGGTCTCCACAATGGACTTTAGATACCTAGGAGAAACCAGGAGAAAACAAAGACTAGTTTGCAACATTTTATATTACTGCTTGCAATATTTACCACATTCGTTTTCTACACAGACCACAAAATACATCACAAAACTGATTGGCTGGGTAAACATGTACAGAGACTCTTTTCCCCCAAGCTGGTACTCCACTCTGTTTTTTTAAAAAATAGCTTCCACCTTCCATTGTGCTTAGGATAATATAAATCACACTGTCCTGAATAGATTCCCTACTACTTTACAGACAAAAGGAAACATATTTTTCTCTCATTCTTAAAATTAATAAGTGTACTTCCTTTTTTTTTAGTTGAGAAAATGCTTCCATGTTAGTGGTTACTTCTAAGAATTATTTACTTCCAGAAAGGCGGGTACATCATACATGGAAATATGCCTCACTGAACTGAAGTCTGAATAAACACAAAGGCTTGTATGGATTAATAATGATGGAAATAGAACATAAGATTATTCTCTTATCTCTTCACTGGATCTGGTTTCAATCACTCCCGATCACAGTTTCAACTCAAATTGACTCAGGGAATTATAGTTGCCTAGCAACTACAATCCATTTTTCTCATCTTGGAACCCAGCAAAATATCTGACATAGTTTTTGCTGAAGTTTTTTGCTGCATAGTTTTTTGCTGCATAGTCAGCTAAAGAACCATTGTTCCAGATCTGCTTGCTACCTTAATACTTGGTGTCTTTTTAAAAGTAAATACCATATCAACATCTCTCACTGATCCAACAAACTAGCCTCGAGCAGAACATCAAGCAGAGCTACACACTGTAAAATAACCACTTGTGTCAACTCTTCATTGCCCTATTATTGATTTAAAACTAGAATGATAAAAGATTAAGAATAAGGAAACAGCCCCAGCCCCAGAACTATTCTAGGTCTGCTTAATATTGCACCCATATTTATGTGGGCTGATCGTTCATCAAAATTATTTATAAAAATTTCTAAATAACCATGATCTGCCTACAAGAGGTATAAAGTGGGGTCAGATATATAGAATTAAACTGGACAGTTCATTTTTTAAAAGGCTGGCATTTATCCACTTCCATTCTCTGATAGACTCACCTTTGATCTATCTCTTCTGTTTGCTTGGCTTCTACTCCCTGTTCTATAGAATTAGTCTACCTGGACTGCAAAACTCAGCATGATCATAAGATGACAGCAAAGAGAAATTTTAATATCGTTTCACTCAAGTTGAGAACAAATTCTGTTAAACCGTAAGTAACATTGATTTTTTTCTTTCTGAATTTCACAGTTTGAATCCAGAATCAACACTCAAGTGCTATTTTATGTACTCTGTACTTTCATCCTCAGGTGTCAATGGGGTGTACAAAATGATTTACCAATGTCTTTAGAATGCAATGCCATTTAATCTGAAAATAAAATGTATATTAATGGCGCAAGAAAAGTATTGGTTACCATGCTGGTGTCTTCAACTTGAATAGCTTTTCTGAGGCATGGATCACTCTTGTGTGATCATTTGCCAAGACGCTGGCTCCCAGGAAAAAGCCTACTTCCCAGTAACTTTGCAATTTCTCCAAGTTGCCTTTCTTCCCAAGCAGGCTGCTTATTTTAACTCCTATAGAAATTAAAATTGTACTTTAGCTGTAATGGTGGAAATTCTGGAACCCAGAACTCCAACCCATCTAGAAACTGTCAGGCTGAGAAATATAGACATACGCATTTCAAATTTAATAGGTTTAATAAACCTCAGCATAAGTTGTTAATCACTACTACAAATGTAAAAACTGCCTAATTTCAGGATATCATTGTTTTCGTACATTTATCACTCGCTCTTCATTTCTGCACAAGTTTTACTAACCTCAGAAATGTCAAAAACAAAATAACAAGATTTAAGGGGACCTAGCAGAAACTGATAAAAAGGATAATGTGTTGTCAATAGAAGTCACACAATTATTGCTATGGAGCAACCTTTATTTCTTTCATCAAGGTTTCAATGGGAAGTCTATAAAATTGAATTGAGATTTTTTTTTGTTTCTCATCAATTAGAAAATTGGCCTGCTACACAGGAAGTCCTCGATTTACAATCATTCATTGAGTGACATTACATCAGTACTGGAAAAAGTGGCGTTTGACCATTTTTCACACTTATGACTATTGCAGCATCACCATGGTCACTCAATCAAAATTCAGATGTTCGGCAACTGGTTCATACTTATGACAATGGAAATGTCCTACTGTCCTGGAGTTATGCGATCCCCTTTTGTGGCCTTCTGACAAGCATAGTCAATGAGGAAGCAGTTTCATTTAACAATCGTGTTACTAACATAACAACTGCAGTGATTCACTTAACAGTTGTTGCAAGGAAGGTCGTAAAATGGGGCAAAACTCACTTAACAACTGTCTTGCTTACCAACAGGAATTTTGGGCTAAGGTGTGCTCGAAAGTCAAAGACTACCTGTATTAGCTTAATAATACCTTGTATTAACCCAATAGCCTAATGTTGTTGAAAGGTTGGAAATTTTATAGTAGGTAACTACATTCTACATTTATAACAAGATACCGTATTTTTGATACTATAAGATGCACTCCCCCCTTCCCCCCCCCCAAAAGTGGGTGAAAATG
>JANHGC010006477.1:135440-150224 GCA_027560395.1 Boaedon fuliginosus | reverse complement strand
GAAATGAGGCGGGGTATAAATCCAAATAAATAAATAAATAAATAAATAAATAAATAAATAAATAAATAAATAAATATCTGCAAAAAGGGCATCTCTACTGTACTTTAGTATTGAAGTCTACTAAAAGTATGTATGTTTGCTCTTGTAATTATGTTAAAAGTGTTCTCATATTTTATTTCCTGCGTTTCCCTGAAGTATGACAAAAAAGTATGTTCAGATTATCAAAATATTAATTTTTAATTTTAAGAATTTGCTCTTTATTTATGATTTAAGTTGTCCGACAGACACATAATTTATTCATGCTTTAACTGTCATTCTTGCTGCAAATGAGAATTCTGTCAAATATGAGGAGAAGGGACAGTATTTCTCCTTCTGAGGCTACTTCGGCATTAAGATCATCAGATGATTAAGATCATTCCTTTCCTTGATGTAAAGAAAGGCTCTCTGAAAGAGAGTTCTCCATTTAAGAAATGGATAGGAAGTTGGGTTCTGCCATTTTGCCTGTGCACTAAAGTCTCTCTGTTATTTGGTTGCCCATCAGATATAGTCCTGAATATTTTAAAAGTGTTCATTTATTACAGAAATCATTGTAAAAGGAGGATTCCTTGTATTTAAAAAAATGATTGGTACACCTAAATGTGAGGTAAACAAAGCAGAAAACAGAAGAATACTGTATGTATTTGCCAGATATACCGCTCTCTAACAGCAACAGACATAACAGCAGAGTAAGAGGACAGGGATGGACCAATGTTGCATGGAAGATAAAATACCACAGCAAAGGCATGTCCATCGTTTTTCCCCCTATATCCTTTCTAAATGCTACCAGACAAAGTTAAGGACAATGGCTAGGAATCCAGTGAAAAGGGGAATACTACTATCTTCATTCTAAAAATCTATATAATCTTTCAAGCACAATTAGTACTACTATTGCTGCAAAAGAGTAATGTTAAAGAGGTCTTTTGCAAGTGAGGAATCCCTTCTACAATGTAACCAGCTGAGGACTGAAAGACTTTCTCTTGCTCCTTGAGTTCAAACTGAACATGCCAGGAAAGAAATAGTAGCTAGATCTGCCAAATGGATAGCTTGCATATCTGGAGGAAAGGGACTTTGCTCCAGTGCCAGCTGTCAGAAGAAATATTTCAGCTGGCATATAACCCACAAACTTTGGGTCTCTGAGTTGTTTGCATTTAAACAACTACGGTAAGAGTTGGGCATTTTCCAGAACTCTTTATTACACAAAATAATTACAAGTCAACAGTCAGTTAATAACTGTTGACAACTATGGTTGACTGACTACATTTTCCTAAACTAATGTTAAAAAGGGCAAAGAAAAGCAAAAAAAAGGGGGGAGGGCAATGATTTGAGACATCCCATATCACACTCAGCCCCCCTTTAAAAAATAAAAAACCTCTCTGAGAAACGCTATTCTTTCTGCTAATTTTTAACCCCGTTCAAATGTTCATGAGAGTCACAAGTTTTTAAAACATCACAAGGGGTGGGAAAAAAAGCAAAGTCCAGGCAGAAAGATAATCCCGGGCTCTATCAATTCAGAGCTAGCATAAAAAATCAGGATGGTTGCACTCCCACAATCAAACCCACAGGAGAAATGGCAGTCAAATTCTCTCTTCGTATTTTCCTTTTCAAGAATAAACCTTCCCACTAAAATATTGCTTGCTGGTTATGACGTTGGCTATCCTTTTTCCCATCTGACATGAAAATACGAATCTGAAATAAATAGGTGGTATAGCAGGTTCATTTTACACCATATTCATATTAGCATATTCAATGCTAATTATAACACTGCTCGTTTGGTTATGGGCTACAGCGTCATGCGAATACTGTCACTGTGATTTTGAACCATGGTTTGCAGCTTAGGCAGGAAACCAGTCACAGCTTCTTATTAAATAATATTATAAATAATGGCTTGGCCTGATATAACTACAGAAGAAGGAGGCAATTGGGCACTGATTTGTTCTTTGTAAGGATCACTTGCTGCGTCCACTCAGCCAATGTGGACATGAGTTGCTTAGATCATTGGCAATTGTTCAACAATTTGGTCCTTTTTCTGTTGTGGTAGCTGCTGAATCCAGTTTTGCTGTTCAAATGGAGAGGCCATGGGCATCAGCAGAAAGAGCAAGCAATGATAGGTAATCAGTGACTTTTGTCACTCTTTTATAACTTCACAGTGATTTGGAGCACTTCTCCACTATTTGCATACCCAGTATGGACTATGGGAAAGGAATTGCTGTAAATATATTCACTATCCAAAACCACTTTAATCCAACATCATGACTGCCCTTGGCATTCTTCCCTGCCCTGAATATGTGTAACAAGAATCCAGAACACTCTACTATTGATTTGTTACTGGCAAATTGTTTTATCACTTCAGTTTCTAGTATCTCTTCTCCTTTGTTTTCCTCTTTTTACATCTATTATGATTTGCTTTCTTAGTATAATGTTAGCTTGGAAGCTGGCATCACACAAATTCTATTGTCTCCAAGCTTTGGGTCTGCCCCCATACCAATTTAACTTCTGCCTGGCTTGTTGGTCAGTCTCCTGACAATAATCCTTTCCCCCAGTTTATGAGGTCAGCATAAAAGCCACAGGAAAAATCTGACAGCTAATAATTAACCTCTTATCTCTGTGTCGATATTAACCGAAATCTTATCACCTAGCAGCATTCACTCTAGTTCTCCATGTAAAAACAAGCAGATCACAAGAAAAGACAGAAAGATAAGGTGCAGGGTTTTGGATTATGCTTCAGTGGGCATTTCAAAACAATTTCATATATTTGCATGTAATGAAGGTAGAATTGCGATGGCAAAAAAAATATCACTGATTCCAAACAGGCGTGCAGTCTAGACCTGATTATGAAATGAGTCTTTGTAATGAAGATGGTAGGGTGACCACACCTTCTATTAGACTAGCAGAATATAAGGAAATTCTGGTGAGGAGTTATTATGAAAAGAATCCTCCAAGCTGAAATTCTCTAATGTGAATGGAAAGATTTTTATTAAACTGCTATAGTTTCTCATCTTTGCCAACATCTTGACTGGGGAAGTGAGGCGGGGTATAAATCTAAAATAATAATAACAACAACAATAATAATAACAACAGCAGCAGCAATAGCAACAACAACAACAATAACATTCAATATTATTCAATGTATTTTAAAAAGTACAGTCAACTGTGATGAGGAATTGTTTTGAAACATCCCAGAGATGTTTTAAATTTTGTAAGCAATTATCTTTCAATGTCTTCAAAGCAATCAAATAAAATGTTAAATATAGAATAATAAACCAAACAGAACAATTTCCTTAGGGAATGATAGGAAATAGACTCTTCTAGGACATGGAAGTGATATCAACGGCAGGAGAAAAAATGTTCCATAACTATGTGACAATCACAGAAAACCTATATGTCTAATCTGTTCTGAAATTAGTGCTTGTACAATGGTTCTGATTAAGACACAATGAACTCAGATTTGCATAGTACTGTACATTATATTATTTCCATAGATTGTATAGGGGATGTTAAGTTTTCTACAACAGAAAAAAGCAAGTTAAATGGAAAATAAAACAAATCGTCAAAAGTCAAATTATCTCTGAAATTTGCTAATTTAATTTATTATAAATAATTAGTCAAATGTATAAATGTTAAAGAATAATGCAACACACAGAGATATTCTTACAGTATAACATATCTGGAAATATTACCCAAAAGATCTGAAAACTATCCAATCTGATTAAATTTTACTTATTTGTAAGTACAATTTATTTATTTTACTTATAATGTAATCCTCGACATACAACCATTTGTTTAGTGACCGTTCAAAGTTAGAACGGCCCTGAAAAATGTGACATGACCGTTTTTCACACTTATGACCGTTGCAGCATTTCCATGGTCATGTGATCAAAATTCAGACACTGCCTCATATTTATGACGCTAGCAGTGTCCCGGGATCATGCGACCATCTTTTGTGACCTTGTGACAAGCAAAGTCAATGGGGAAGCCAGATTCACTTAATAATCATGTTACTAACTGAATGACTACAGTGACTCACTTAACAACTGTGGCATGCAAGGTCATAAATTAGGTCAAAATTCAGTTAACTGTCTCACTTAGCAACAGAAATTTTGGGTTCAACTGTGATCGTTAAGTCGAGGACTACCTTAATTAATGCACATATAAGACTGCTTCGGAAATGCATTTGAAGAATAAAAAATCAGTGTACTTTTAACATCAAAAACTCATACAGACACGTGGTAAAGTGGTTCTTACCATAAAGATCCTTGATCTCGGCTTTCAGTGTCTTTAAACCCAGAATCCAAGAACATGTCTTTATAGATTCGTCCCACAAGGCAGTACATATCAGAAGCAACTTGGCTCTCTTGCTCCACCAGAGGTATCATGATATCTAGAGCTTTCTGCCTGTCACCAGGTAGATTTCGTCTGTTTTATTTATATAAAAAAAAGACACAAACATTTCAATATCCCATAGCAATAGTCCTAATGCATTATTCCTTCACACGTCAAAGATGATGCAGTAGGACTGACTAGGGAGAAGAATTTTGATTGGTATTTACATGGTCCATTTGAAAACAATTTCTTTTGTACTTTCTAGAGAAATATTTTATAGGAATCTGACTTTATTTATTTAAATTGCCTGACTCTCAAATGACTCTTGGTGGTTGATACGATTAAAGAGAGATGGGAGTTTAAGAAAAGGGTATATATTCCTGAGGGGGTGGGTGGGGAATCACCTGTTACATTATAAAAGAAAACTTATATAGGTTCAAGAAAGAACTTAACCCATGGCCGGAAAGCAAAGTCACTTTTTCAAAACTTAGGAACTCTTGTAGAATGTGAAGTTTGAAGGGGGAGGGGCTGAATGCTGTTCCAGAAAGCAGACTCCACAATACAGAAGGCATACTTCCATTAATTAATTTCATGGAAAAGATTGGGCGTGCCGCCACTCTGTGCTACCTTAAGAGGACAAACAGAAACTGCTGGAGACAAAATCCCAAATAAGAACCAGTTGTCTAAAGAATCCCAAAGGTGAATGGACAGCTCTCAATGTTGTACTATACTGTACCACATTAATAGTCTGAAACATTCAATGTATAAAAGGGATGTAGGCAAATGATGCTTAATCGTTCTTGCCCTTCTCCCTCATTTTTAGATTATGTCCCGCTATCATATTTGAACAGCTAATAGAATCATGCACATCCGTATCATTTTGTTTGCAGCTCCACTGTGCCTGCTTCTTTTCTAGGCTGAGCCGAGTTAATTTGCGTGCTATGCTTTTGAGTTTGTTTCACGGACCATTCCATCAACATTGGTCCTTTCAGGCGTTTGCTGTGCTCAAATGGCAGAAAATAAAGTTAAATGGTTATAGAAAGCCAAAGTCAAGATGGAAAGTCAAATCTACCTATTGTAGAAGCAAGAGACACAGGATGAAAAAAATTCCTGAAGTATTTGTTTTTTAAGGAAAAAAAGGGAAGGATACTCTGATTCTAGACAAACTGCCATCAAACACTGTAGTTTCAAGAGAAAGGAAAGTTCTTACCTATTCAGTGCAAATGCGTAATGAAATTTCACATGATGATGCAAAGCCAAGTCAAAGGTTGGAAGTTTTTCTAATGCCTCTACCAATTTCACAATAGAATCATAATCCTGCCAAAAAAGATAAATAAAATAATTTATTAAAACATGATCTCATATAAGGCTAAAAGAAAAGAAAAAAGACAACCTGCCTAAATCTTCCTGTGGCCTAAAAAAATAAAAACTACATACTGAATATCCATAATACCTAAGTTGGGACCTACAATAACAGTATTGGTCATAACCCCATATAGTTCTCTTTGGTCTATAAAAGAAAGGAATCCTTTTGGGTTTTATTCTACTAGTTGTTGCTGACTATAGAAGGCGGTGTTCATCTCCATTTCAAGGCCATTGAGCCATTGTCTGAAGACATTTCTTTGCTCATGTGGCCAGCATGAAGTCACGGAGCTCTTGGTTTCCTCTCCACCAGAACGGTACCTATTTATTTACTCGTATTGGGATGCTTTCAAACTGCTTGGTAGGCAGGAGCTAGGCAAAGACAGGTGTTCACCCTGTTGCATGACACTCGTGTCTCAAACCCGGGCTGTCAGTGTTCCAGGCCACAAGCCTAGCCTCTTAATCACCGAGCCATCACGTCACCCTTTTGATCTAAAAAACTGACTCTAATTACATTCAGAAGGAGGCAACTGCTTTTCATTGTTTTCAAACTTTTAAAAGGGCAACTGAAAGACCTGATATTTCTTAATCTTACATGTAATTCAAGAGTAGTGATAGTTTTGACCAGTGTGAGATTTAAAAACATATAGATGCCATAGCTCCCTCCCTTCCTTCTTTTGCAATTGGAAATATCCTTGGAATTTTGATATGAAATGTTTCCATAATCAAATCAAGTCTTTGTAGCCAACAATGCAATAAAAAATCTCAAAGAACGGCGGAGGTTGAGGACAATTAACTTCAACTCTCACATCCCATACCCCTCACATACCCCTGTTGAATTTTCTACACAAGGTGACATGTCATTAATAATATTATGTTCTCTTTCACACCCTATAATGACCATTTCATCCTGGCAGTTTCAGACAGTTATTTATGCTTAAGCATTTCAGGAACATGTTTTCCTTTTCCATAGTGCAGCATCTTTCTGAGCCATTCCCTCCCCACCTCATCCCACCCCATCCCACAAATGACAGCACATATTCCACTGTCTGGCCTGGGCACCTTGTTGATCTGCCTGAAATAAGGAAGGATTTTACCTCATATCCAAACTACTTTCAATCAGTTTAACAGGAGCACAGGCAAGCTTTATTGAAATGATTACAGTAGGAAAGACAATAAACCAGATCATTTCTGGTTTATTGAAATTTCTGGTATATAGAAATTGAAAATTTCTATATTCAAAAGACATAAAATGTCATATGCTTAATAATCTCCTCAGTATGGGTTTCCATTACTAGACCATCAATGGTGTCATTTGCTTTTGAGTGCAGACTTCAGAAGTATAGCAATCTTAAGAAAACCCTTAGTATCTGAAATTCAGTTATTTTTTAAAAAGCCATCAATTCTGTGGAGTATGAGGAGCCAGACAGGGTATCATATAAAAATGTAATCTACTCATATAATTTGCTGAATCTTTGTCATTGTGTTATAATATAATGTCCCCCAATATGCATAATGGATTCTACTTTTTAAAAAATGAAATCTGAATATCAGCAGTTCTTTATCCCTTTTCGTAGTTCTAAGCACAATGTAAATGCACACAGTTGCCATGGTAACATTTATTTTTTTAAATCTGGCAACTGTTAAGAATACTTTCAGGCTACCATGAGCATATGTGGCAGTGACCATCTACCCCAAGCTCTCTGTGGAGTCCACCTGGCCCCGATCCATTCTGTGTCCAGCATTTGTTATGAAAATGTCAAAATAGCATCTAAAATATGATAGATTTAAATCCCTCTGCAGTAAATTTAGACACTGAATGCCCACACATTTATACATTTCTAAATAACTAAAATCATCCCTTTCTCTCCCCTGCCCACCCACCACCAAACTAAATCCTTTGAGAGGGGGAAAAATGGGAGGATGGAAGAAAAATTGTGGAAAATCTGGTTTGGTAGGAATGCTATTTTTAGAAAAGAGCATTCACTGTAAATTTCTTTACAAAGTCTCCCTTATTTAGCTTCTATTTGCATTTTTCAGGAGTGAGTGCTTGTTTTATGCAGGCAAAAAAATGAAAGTCTGGCAAACTGGGGGGATGCTGTAGTTTTCTGGCATATAAAAAAATAATTTGTAGCTCAGGGAATTGGGGATTAAGTGGGTTAGTAAAGAGCATATTTAGGGAACATATGAATGACCTATGTGGAGTAGAGTTGAATAGAGGCCCTCTATATGTTGATGAAACAGAGTTAATAGAAGTAATACATTTAAATTAAGCATTCAATTCCTACCTGAATATCCCTGTAAGATAACAGCAAGTTTATCACGATGTCAGCAGACAGAAGCTCAATGTTATCCACCCGCTGTCTTATCCTGGACAATTCTGCAGCTAATTCTTTCCCAGTGTACAAGTTACGAGCTTTTCTGATGTCATTAAGTATTGATTCCCTGAAGTATTGGCTAGAATGGAAAAGAAATAATTGGTATAAACCTCAATGTTACAAAAGAGCCCCTTAGTTGTCTGTTTTACAGCAACTCATACAATGGGCAAAACTAAACCAGGAATATTGACCTACTGGTAATTAAGGATTGCCAATATGAACTGATATGGTCATAAAAATGATTTATTTTATTTTGTGCCATCAGGTTCGTGCTGAACCTCAGTAGCCACACTGATGGCCCTTCTCCAGGATAATTTGTCCCTAACCTGGCCCTTCAGGCCTTCCAAAATACACCCATTGCCTCTGTTATTGGATTATCCATTTTGGTTTCAGGCTGTCCTCTTTTCTCTTTCCTTCCAGCTTTCCCGGTATTGTAGATTTCTCAAGGGAGTTGGGTCTTCACATAATGTATCCAAAATATGGCAATTTGATCTTGCTAATTTGTGCCTTAACAAGTCTGGATTGACTCGTTCTACAATCCATGACATGTTAAACGTTCCTCAAATGTTCTCAAGTCATGGGATATAAGCATTGTAATTTAATTCAGATTACTGGCTATCTGACAGACCTGTCACTGGCTACATATTTTACTCATAAGTCATTTCTCACGAGAAAACAAAGATCCTTGGTGGCAAAAATGCTTCACCTAAAGTTGGTCAAGAAATCCACTTGGTCTTTGTGAAACTTATTGGCACTCCGCTTCCTCGAAGCATTATTTCTTTGGGGAAGGAGGAGGAAGGAATGATAAGAAACCAAAGAGTCCTGTCAATTTGGCCCTCTAAGCATCCCCTCAAAATCTTCATCCTTCCCCCAACTGTAGGTAATGCAGTAAAATAATGTTGGCTTACATCTCAAGGATGTGGAGATCGAACTAACAAACAAGCAAGCAAAGCATTTGATTTAGGTTATTTATTATTAAAATTCTATGTTGCCCATCTCACCAAGGCTTTTCAATGTTTCTAATATATAAATGCCAGGTATAAGTATTATCAAATTTCCCCTGTAAATCCTTACCTGTGAAAGAGCAAGAGGCCTCTCCAGGTTGCCATTATAATTCTGAAGAAGCAATTCATTTCCAAATTGAATGTACAAGAGAAGTGTGTGTGCGTGTGTGTGTGTGTGTCTTTTTTTCCTCAGGCTTCTTTCCTCTACCTCACCTCACCCACACCCAAATATGTCTATCACTTCCAAGCAATATATCTTCCCCATAAATGGGAAGTTGCATCTTATTTCCAGATGGTGAAGGGTACAAGGCAAAGTGGTTTCTCTCCTTTTTTGGACTACTTTTTATGTTTTTGGACATTTATTAATCATGAAAGCTTTTGACAGATGGAAGAATAGACAGAACAATGGACCATTACTAATTTGAAACCCGAGTCTGGTACTCAAATACTTCTTGGTCAGAGGTAATCTGGAAGCCAAAGTTCAAGGAACTAGTTATCCTAATATGAAAGTACTCTTGATAGACATGAACATGACAGTTTCCTGATTATTAGAACAATTAATCAGTGGAACAACTTGCCTCCAGAAGTTGTGGATGCTCCAACACTGCAAGTTTTTAAGAAGAGATTGGACAACCATTTGTCTGAAATAGTATCAGGTTTCCTGCCTGAGCAGAGGGTTGGACTAGAAGACCTCCAAAGTCTCTTCCAACTCTGTTATTCTAGAATTCCTGTTATGTATTGTACTTTGGCTGCTGCTATCAAATGCTATGTCTGTTACACTTATCGGGTCCATATGGTCTTCTTTTTTTACAGCAAATTTGAATATTACAGCTGAAGACACTCCATACCTTGAGCTGCCCTGTGCCATCTTCAAGAGCTGAATAAACCGGTCAACTAAGGGTAAGCATATTGGTCCCAGCAACAGTTCAAAGTTGGGTTGCATCAACTCAGTCAATCCCTTCATGAAACTGCTGTCACAGCAATAGACTTTGTTATGGGGAGTTATCATATATGGGACAAATATATAATTGCCAGTGCACATCTGCAGAAAAGGAGGGAAAGGATGTGTTTAGCAATATAAATTATAACATTTATAAGATAATCTTAAAATCAATATACTTTGTAGAATGTAACTCCCAACATAATTTTCATATTGTAAATCTCTTTAATCCATGCAGGTTTCCTTATTAATAGATTATGCTGGCACAGTATACTTATATGATTAACACCCCATCTTTCCATATAGGAACATACAGCATCTTATGCCAACAAAACACATCTAAACAACAAAAGCAGCAACATATATGACATAAAAATAATGAAGTTAATTAAAATGGAATGTTTTTCCATATTCCTCTATCAAAGTAATGATGCATCTGCCATCCCCACACTGGTGTCCAGATGTGATAGACTACAATTCCTATCTGTTTTGAAATGTATGTTCATAGTGACTGGGGGTGAGGGATACTATAATCAAGTATTTTTGGCGTTGTTATTTATGTTAGTAATCAGATTGGGAAAGAATTGGCAGAACATTACTATTTAAGGAAGGAATTCTTCCAAGAACTTTTACTGAAAGAATAAGCTGCACATGAGACAAGTTTGGATATAAAGAAGCTCTGCAGGTGAACAAATATTTGGATTATGGAAGGGTAAGGAATTATAGAGATGGACTCTATTTTACCATTGTAAAACATGTTGTAAACATGATGGATATTCTTTGTAGAATTGAAAGGGAACAACTATAATTTTAATTGCTAGCATAGGAAACACAGAAACCATGAGAACAAATTCTTGGTATTATACAACAGCAATTTGTATTATATTGCATTATAATATTTACATTTATTATAATGTAAAGAATATAGGAAAATTCAAAGGTTATCATGGTTAAATTATTGAAATATTAACAAGCACCTTGACTATGTTATTCACATCAGGACTGTATATAAAATTTTCACATAACTTTTAAACATTTAGACATTAATATATTTAAAGTTTTAAATGTCTTTAAATTGCTGCCCTGTTGGAAAGCATAAGAAAGGATATAAAAAGATGAAACACAATTTTTGAAAGAAACATGTTATATTTGCTACAAAATAAAGCAGGATGAGGCATAACCTGCTTAAAAATACATTATCAAGCAGCTCAGTTGGCATAGTAACTCCTTTCTAAGTAGAAAAATCAACAAACCAGTGGATTGTGATGGAAAACACTTGGTTTCAGGCTATGAATGAAAACTGGGTAAGCCACTTCTAAGGAAGAACTACAATTTCCTGATTAATAGCCAGGTGCCTTACTAAACTGGCTCTCATCCTATCAACCTAATCCTATCAAAAATTATGAGCAAGCTAAAATGTAATTTGTTTTATTTAAAATATTGGTAATATTTTAAAGATAAAATTTTAGCGATCATAAATTATAATGCTAATACTACTACTCTAGTTATGAGCACATCATAGGTAGGCAGGCAGATAGACAGACAGACAGACAGACAGACAGATAGATGTGCTGAGCAAGCTGTGTTCATTCTTTTTACAATCCTCAACTTCCTCAACTAGCACAGCTCTCAATGTGCTGGCTGGAAATTCTGGAAGTTGGAGGATTAAAGCAGTGATGGGAGGCTCATGCACAACCTAGATTCTGTGCATGTACAGATGAAGCTTCGCTTGTACGGCTCAGTTCCTAACAGGCTACAGACCGGGACCAGTCCAAAGCCCGGGGGCTAGGGATCCCTGGACTAACGTATTGGAAAACAAAACACTGTGAAATATTGGGCCTAGCCCTAACCTAAAATAGATAAAATTCTGAATTCCCTAGAAAGAAAATCAGGTTTTTCTACAGAATTGGACTCCACATAAACAAGAATAAAGTTGATATAAAGTTCTACTTTTTGCAGTAATTACAGCTCTCCTTTGTTAGAAAAATCATGTCAACTCAGAGAAGCTAAGGCATATTAATTATTAATCCTCCCTTACTACATTAGGCAATATGCTTTTGTAGCATTCATTATATCTTTTAGAATTATTCCCAGGAGGAAACACTAACAGGATGACGATGAAACAGTTATCGTACAAACCTTATTTTGCCACTCTCAGAAAACATACATAATAACTATGTTAGAACACGGTTGAAATGTCTTCCCTGCAGCATTTTTTGAGCAGTAGTAATAAATAGCAAGATCCAGAGCTTATTAGTTAGGAATGACTTAGAATGTTTATATTTTTCCACAAGCACAAGCACGTGTATACACGTGCACATACACACAGCCTGATATTTTTCAGCAGAATTAGGAATTTAAAATGAATAACACCATGAACAATTATTAAGATTTACGGATATTTTCTGATCACTGACCTAATGTTCACATTTGTTTGTGAATCTGATACTCATCCCATTCTTTTTTCTGCCCATATTTCATCATTCAAAAGTAGGTATCACCATCAGTGAAGCAGTATGTTTAGTGACTGGATGTCTCAAACCTACACCAATTGAAAATATATACAGTAGAACCTATGATCACGGCCATAATTCGTTCCATAACTTTGGTCGCAACTCGATTTAGTCGTGACCCAAACACTCCATAACTTGGCTTCTTTAAACTTTTGGCCCCTTGGAGTTAGCTGCTCTGTGTTTGTTTAAAGATTCGGGTC
The DNA here is from genome assembly GCA_027560395.1 of Boaedon fuliginosus. NCBI lineage: Eukaryota > Metazoa > Chordata > Lepidosauria > Squamata > Lamprophiidae > Boaedon > Boaedon fuliginosus. Next base: position 137,468 of record JANHGC010006477.1, on the reverse strand, counting down.
ACGACCAAATTGGCTTGCGACCAAAGTTATGGAACTTTGTATAAAGTTATGGTATAAATCTAATAAAATAAATAATAAATAAATATAGAACAAATTATGGTCGTGACCAGAGGTTCTACTGTATTCTCTTTCTGGCATTGCCCCACCTAAAATGAGGAAGGAGGTTGCAGCAGACACTGAGGGAACTAAGTAAGAGAATGACCCTCGACATCCTCTGAATGGGCATATCCCCCCAAACCAGCTGACTCAGATTTAGGAAAAACTTTATGGCAAGAACAAACATTCTTGAGGGTACGCAAGAACAAAAATGAATTAAAAGATGAGGAAGGAGACTGTTAAGCAAGGAATAACATTAAAGGAAGATATGGTTGAAGAATCCGACCTCCCTTATATTACCTGGAGGACCCTGAATAGGCTGCGAATTGTAGAGTGCCAAAATGTAAAACCAATATGCTCAAGTAGAGGCTTTTAGTAGATGAACAATACACTGTGTGAATCTGGAGATACACAGATCCCGGCCCATCTGCTGGTATGTCAGCTACTACCAGAAACATATACCAATAATGACTTATTTTTGGCTTTGCCAACAACATAGCCAAGAAAGTGGCTTCAATAAAATTTGACCTAGACACGGAAGAAGAAACATTCAAGGAGCAGTTACAAATTAACTCCTAGAAACACTGAAGTTGCTGCATAATTCACAACATATTCTCTCTCTCTCTCTCTCCCTCTCTCTCACAGAATTAATGTCACGTGTGAAGTCTATTTACATACAACAGTCCTATTTTTCTTCTTTGTTTGTACAAACTACATGCTATTTCTCCTATGAACCATCAGCACATTTTAGAGTTGGGGCAGAAAGATTTTCCTAAGTCGAGCATGTGCAACAGGAAACTGCAGTTGAGCAAGAAACCTAGGCGCGTGGATTCACTACATTTCGTATTATTTAAATTTGAGGGCATCCAAATCCTTAATTCTGGGCAACTAACAATATAAAAAGAAAAAAAAATCAGTGCAGAACATGCAGAATTGTTCACTTGCATTTCTGTTTTTGGAATTTAAAATTCTTACTATATTTGACAGCACAGTATCAGTTGTAGAATCCTTCAGGTTTTGGGGTTTTATAATCTCCCAGGATTTGAGATGGACACCTAACATTAGAACCATCTTCAAAAAGGCACAACAAAGAAAGCTCTTCCTGCATCAACTTAGGAAGTTCAGGCTGCCCCAGGAGCTGTTGGTGCAATTCTGCAGAGGAATTATTCAATCCATCTGTACTTCTATAACTGCCTGGTTTGGTAAGCAACTTAACAGGATACTCCAATGGATAGTTAGGACTGCAGAAAAAAGAACTGCAACCAGCCTGCTTTGTTGTCATGAAGATAACTGAGAAAATAATTACAGACCCCTCATATCCTGGACATAATCTGTTTCAACTCTTCCCGTCAAGACACCGCTATAGGGCATTACATGCCAAAACAAGTAGACACAGGGACAGGTTTTTTTTCCTTGTGCCATCACTCTGCTGACTATCTAATGCTCACAATACTCTTATGTCTAAGTATATTCACCCATGTTGTATGGCTCTAATATTATTATTATCCTTCTCATCTTCTCTACTAACCCCTATTATTGGTATCGTTATTATAATTATTATTATTTTGTTGCATTGCATGGAGCTTCTGCACCGGGTACAAATTACTTATGTACAGTAAGTTTGTACTGTATTTTGCAATTTATCACTATTAGCTGCTTTAGACAACATGCATGGAAATGTAATTAAGAGTAAATTAATTAACTACATGTTTTAGGGTTGTAATAACATAATTGGTGTACATTTTTTTTCCAAATGCAGAAATAAAATGAATGAAGAGTTGATTGCCTTCCTAAAACCTGAACCATTTTATACTGGACATGCCAAGCATCTTGATGGTGCAGTGGTTAAATGCAACACTGCAGTGTCTGCTGACTTGTTCAGCAGGTTGTCAGATCAAATCCCACCAGGCTCAAGGTTGACTCAGCCTTCCA
>JANHGC010006477.1:59171-71221 GCA_027560395.1 Boaedon fuliginosus | reverse complement strand
TTGGATGAGTGAATGAGTTTTGATATTTTTAATTGTATAGGATTGTCTTTTAGCTGTATTGTTTTTGGCCGCCTCGATTTCCCCTTTTGGGTGAAGAGAGGCTGGGTATAAATCTAATAAATTATTATTATTAATTATTATTATTGTGGATATTATGTTTTCCAGAGTGGCATTGCTTTCTAAAATCCCATCCTCTCTCTCTCTCTCTCTCTCTTTTAAAAAAAATATCCATCTGCTTTCAACAGCTTTACTACATCTCCTTGGAAGATCTGTCCATTTTAGGAGCAAGGTTGCCCACACAAGTTGTTAAAGAAGTTACAGTCTGAATTTAGCAACAGGAAAGTGGGTTCCCAAAAGCAATTTAATGGCTAGGTTCTTTGCTAAAAATAACACTGAAAAACTCCAGGGTAAAATTCTTGTTTACATTTGCTCAAAGGAGGTCATTCTGATGATAATATTCTAGTACAAAGGGAGATCATTTGGCATGTTCCAGATGGTTTGGTGTAGAAATTCCTCAAATCACATAAGTATGCTTGGTAGTAAGGGCTAATGGGAGTTGTAGTTAAGATTTTGGGAGTATGTTTTTTTTATGTACTGCTACTTGTGCTCCGTTGGGTAACCATGGTTTCAGATTAGGAGAGAAGAGACCTGGATTCAGAATCTCATTTAGTAACTTTGTACAGGTTGCTATTTCTTAGCCATTAATCATCACAATGGTAAATTAATCTAACGGGGATAAAAGTGAGGGAGGGAGAGAGCTGTTGCAGTGCCTCAAGCACCTTGGAAGTAATTAACAAAACAAAGCAAAACATATAGGAGAGGGTCGTATCTGTTCTATGCAGAATAGAAGTCTAAATCAGGCTTAATTCAAAGCATCGTGGGAGGTAAAGTGGTAGAAATAAGCACAATAGAAAACTGGAGAAAATCACAAAATACAAAGGCCTGAAAAATAGAAGTAGAACAACTGGAGCAAAAGAAAGCAGACATAGTACCAATAGGAATAAGTGCCTTGGGTGCAATACCAAAATATCTGAAGTAACACCTGCCTATCTCAGGTCCTTGGGCAGGACTCAATAAGTGGACAAAAAGGTCAAATCTAGTCTAACCACCTGGCTGATTGTGCGCCCAACCATACTCTCATGAGAACTATGTCAAGAAATAGCTGAAGTGAAATATCTGAAGGATGGTGAAGATGCACTGAAGAGAATACATGGCAAAGGTCTTAGGAATATCAAAGAGACCAGACTGACCTACAAGAAAGACCAAATGAAGAATACAAGACAGCCATGGCTTTGCCAGCAAGCCTGGACTTAACATCTTGTCCTTCCCTCCCCCGTGTATGATTGAGTGAGTGAGTGTGTTTTTGATTTTTATTGTATAGGTTAATGTTTTATTGTACTGTTTGCTGCCTCGCGTTCCCCGAAATGGGTGAAGAGAGACGGGATATAAATCGAATAAATAAATACAGTTTCCATCAGCCATCTTACCAATGATGGTGGGAAGTATAATACAATTCACCTGGAAGATGCTAAGTTGTAGAAAGTCAACAAATATCTCTTAACAAGAAAGCGTTACTCTCTAGACCTCCATCTAGTCATATGTGTGATACTACTTGTGAAGTATGGCAGTGAGCTTTAATGTATTTGTGTACATCCATATTAATACAGTCTGGCTTTCACCAACCATTGAAAATATAATTGATAAAAATTTGATAGTAAAATTGGTTTTCATCTCCTTGATTAGAAATGAAGAAAAAGTCCAAGATTCCAAAGCAGCCAAATGTGTAGCCTACTGGCAAGTTGACATCTGTGCCAATTGGAACTACTAGAATAGTCACAACATTTTCCGAACTGAACTTCCCTTATAAACTCTATTTTTTTTACTCAGTATATAGTACCATCAATTTTGTATATAGTTTCATCTGCACTGACCTTTTATGCTGTTCATTAGCCATGTTGAATAAAGTTCATGGGAAATTGTCTGGACAGCCAGTTTGTCTGGAATAGAGTTAAATAGAGTTGAGCAGAGCTGAGAATCTATTCCTGTCCAGATTGTAGCATTGATCAGTTGGGACAAGATTTTTCATTACATGATGCAGCTTGCTACTCAGTTTCTGCAAATCACAGAGGAAGCTTGCCATTTTAAATACTTAGGTACATTTTTAAATTTGAGTACTTATGATTAATAACTTTTCATCCCTAGATACAAATTTCAACAAATATGGCTGTAGAGACTTATTCTTGCTTTGTTCAACTTCTAGTTTCAATTTACTATACCACTGATTTAGTGGTTAGAATGCAATATTGCAGGCTAATTCTGCTGACTGCCAGCAGTTCGAGTTTCACTGGCTCAAAGTTAACTCCAGTGTTCAATCCTTTCGAGGTTGATAAAACGAGAACCCAGATTGTTGGGAGAGTATGCTGACTTCGTAAACCGCTCAGGGGTGTCAAGCACTGTGAGGTAGTATATAAGTCTAAGTGCTATTGTTACTGCTATCTTTCTTTGCTTGACCCTTTCAGGAATGCTCCTCTGCCCCAATGGCACATTACATTGAGGGATGGGGCTTAGTTTCTATATACGTTTTCAAATAACAATTCATATTTTTGGAATAAGAGAAGAAAGAATTATCAGTTTCTTTGTGTATATTTGGCTTAATTGCTGATTCTTTTTTTACCCACAAGCATCCAATACATTTTGTTTATAATTATCATAAAAGGATAGATAAAATATAAGTATTTCTAGAAACAAAATTCTACAAGTAGTTAATATACATATAAGGATTAAAAAGGCACAATTTTGTAAAAAAAGTTTCAGATCTCTCAAACAAAAATTTGATTAATATGTATCAATTGTATGTAAAATATAAATGCTTTTGTGTTTTAAAAAAGATTGCAGGAGACTGAAGCATCATAAACACTTGTAAATTTTTTCAGCCAAGAAATTGCATAGAAATATAAAACTATTGCCTGTAGCTATTATAATGCTCGCATACATCTATCTATCTCCACTTCCTTTTATCTCTTTCTCATGGACATTGTATAAACAAGATGTTACAGAAAATTGATTTAATGAAATGTTCTGTAAATTGTAAGAAAAGTAAATTACTGGAAAAAGAAAAATGGCAAGATTTAACCCTATAGACTAAAATGACTTAATAACTTGGCAATATCTGTTCTTTGCATTCTATAACTACAAGAAAGTGTTTAAATTTAATTAGCCCTCCACCCTGATTTTCAACTTTTTTGCTATAAACTGTTCCACCTTTACGTTGTCTTTCAATGATGAATAAATCCAATAAGAAATTTGCTGGTATTAAATAAATGTAATGTGTCATTTAACAAATAATTTAAAACATTATACTACAAACATCTTGCAGCGTAATAAAAATATTTTGCCAGCACCAGTTACAGAACATCAACGTTTAACTCTTCAAGCATCATTCTTTTTTCTTCTTCTTTTTCAATGCTGCAGCTTTTAAGATTTTACTGCAGTATCTTCAGGTCTTTGAGTAGCATTCAAAAATAGTCTTTTAAATCAACCCTGTAGGTCTATAATCCTATTTCATATTTTCCTCACTACATGCCATGAATATGTGAGATTTAGATGGAACTATTCAGAATGTTTATCACAGTATGCTTTTTAAATTACTGTGAACACAGACTGAAGTTACTGTTCCTAGAGGATTAATTCTTACAATGAGATTTTAGCATTATGAATAGTCACTGAACAATCTATAAGATCAAAGGTATAGCATTTTGGTCTCTTAAAAGAACAATCCATGATTCAGTTAATTCCATATTTCAATCTCCCTTCAGGGGATAAACGTTGCTTAGTGGTGCACTAGAATTTATTTGCTCAACAATTAGTTGGTAAGACTTAATGCCCACTTTGACTTGATTTCTTCCAGGATGTCACTGTCTACTGATCCTATCATTTCCCTAACCTGCTGCCATCCAGTTATTATAGGATTACCTTTCATTTAAGGCAGGCAGGCAACCAAGCAAGTACGTTTAGTATGTGTATTTCCTGACTTTCCTCCAGGGAGCTCAAGAGAGTTATATGATTCTCTCCCCCTCTCTCCTCCCCCCACTCACTTTTCAGCTTAATCATTAAGTGGGAATTTAAACTTACGGTTGTGTGTTTAGTGGAATCTCAGTAGTGCTTACAAGTTAATACCAAGCTCTAAATTCCCTCTAATTCTTTCTGTTAGCTAGTCACTGCTTCTTTGATTAATTTTCACAGAAAAAAATCACCATCCTCGGTTCTACTATTAAGTGCATTGAAATGACTTGGGCAGAGAAATCAATGTTAAGTGCCTTGCTTTAGGAAAGAAAATACAAAAATAGTCCACCTATTTCACACACAATCCACATCTTTTATGCCAAAGCAGAATTCACTAAAGGACTCACTTTATTCATTCAGAGAAGGGGTGAAATTGGGTAAAATCGGTTGTATGTAGATAGCTTTATATGGTGTGGGCTGAAAGATGTAATGCCAACAAAACCACCCTCCATGCATTTTCTTTATGCCTCTTTATTTTTTTATTTGATTTGAATTTTTTTGACCTATGCATATCTATTTGGTGGAGGACTATTTTGGAGATGAAATGAGTCCAGCCTGGAGACTGTTGCATCCATCTTCTGTTATCTGATAGTAAAAAAAAACAACTCTTTAATGCAGGTGCTATTTTCTCTACATTTGGTTTTCTCTTAGGAATCCAAATCATTTGCCTATAAATTTTCCTATTTCTGACAAAGAAGGAAGGGAGGGAGTGGGGGAAACCCAGCATCTGAGTAGCGTACAGAATACAGATTGGAGAGTTGATAAAATTGGACCTGTAAAAGGGCACGGCTGGCAGGCTGATTGATTAGAATCACTAGACTGTAATAGGCTGTTGCGGGTCTAACTCTAACAATGAGAGGGGGCAAAAAAAAAAATTGCAAAGGAACAATGGTGGGAAATGACTGGCAATCTATAATGGTCTATGGCCATTATAAATGATTGACTGATTGACAGTGGCAATCCTTGTCTCACATTTTGTCAGTATTGCTTTAAAAAGAAGGATAATTTCTTACAGCCCCAATGAAGATCTTTAATACCTATGACTTTTACTGAATCAATTATAAAGTAGTGGAGGAATACACAGTAGGCTTTTTTGACCACCATGCCCTAAGTGTTTAATTTTCTTTCTTCAAAATCACCATAAAATTTGAGGTTTCAAAATAAAAAAAGATTAGCAGACCTTTTATTTGGTTCCTTCGTGCACTTTAAGGGCAATGGTTTTTCTAACATCATCGGGTCCTGTTTCCATTCAAGATGTTATCTTCTTTTGGCTCTATATGCCTCCAGTTCATAGTTTACAACATTACTATAAAACCTGACATAATAATGATATCAAGAAAATGCTTTAGGTATTTCTCTCAAACTACCCAAAATAAATGGAAACAAATAATAATGGTTGCCCCCATCACCCCCCCCCCAAAAGGTATAGCTAATAAGATTTTGAAACTAACTTAAAATAAAACAACAATTTGAGTTTAAAAATCCAATAAATACATCAGAAGCATGAAATGGCCTGTAGCACAGTTCTACTGGAGGAAAACCGGATTACAAAAGTTGAGGCCGTATAACTTGAATTTATTTTACGTACTTACTTAATTTAAAAGGGCAATTGAAGCAAACAGCAATGGGAAGAGATGAAGTTCTAGATCATATGATAAGTCATCATTGTCAAATCTGTATGGATTCTATCCCAAGAGTTCTCAGCTTGAATATGCAATTGCTATAGGCACATGCTTAATTGCTTTGTTGTTTATCAGGAATGGTAATGGACCATGATCCTTGGTTTTGGAAATGCTAGTTTGTGACATTTACATCTGCCCTTGGAGCCACCTTCTGCAGAACCTCTGCTGTACCTTCTAATTGAAATTAGGCCATTAGCCTGCTCTCCTGCTATGTATTTCCTGGCTGCTGAGACAGAACCTGTGTCAATACAGAAAGTCAGCCAAACCATACAAAAGGCAAGAAATAGGGTTGGCAATGAGACAGTATCCTGGTACATCATCTGAGGGCAACAGGTATAGAGCAGGCTAGAAACCAGGAGACTTAGGCATGAAAGCCAACTGGGTGAACTTGGGCCAGACACTGTCTCTTAGCCCAACCCACCTAACAGGATTGTTGTGGAGAAAATAGGAAGAGGAGGGTTAGGTATTCATATATTCATACCACCCAGAGTTTTTTTTGTAAAAAATATTAAAGGTGAGATAAAAACAAAATCTATATCTATAAAAGAGAAGTGTGCGTTTGTGGATATGTCCCAAATAGGCTCTTCCATGCCAGCACCAATCTGGTCCAAACTTGCCAGGAATATACCTTGCACTCAAGAGGTGAGCACTGGGGTGGTTGGGCCATGAATACCTTTAGGGGGTCTGCACCTACAAAAAATGATGCAAAACTGCACACCCCCACCCATATTTCACTGCCAAGCTCTATTGCACACGTGCAGAGGGCCCCTGGCAATGCATGCAAATTGGATGCTCTCCAGCCAATAGGCATGCAAATTGGACAAACAACGCTGGAAATTGTAGCCTGCATCATTAGGAAGGAAGATGGAGGAGACAAGAAGTGAGGGAGGAGGAAGGACGAGGGGGAAGGAAGGGACAGAGAGGGGGAGATAAGGAGCAAGAGAGGAAAGAAGAAAGGAGGGAGGGAGGAGGAAGGAAGGAAGATGACAGTCCCATAAAAAATTACTGGGCAATGCTGGGTAATCAGCTAGTAAAAAATAAAAAAGCAAACCAAATAGAACCTAGGAAGCTCTCTGTCACCGACCATCCTTTGGGCACATGAACATCGTGCAAACCAAACACCTGGGGTGCGTTTCTCTTACCATTTTTCTAAGAATGTCTCTAGGATGTAATAACCAAGCAGCATTATTAGACATCAAGTTTATATTTTGTTTTTTAAAAGTCTTCAAAACTCATATGCAGCACGGGAATTTGTTGGTTGTACAAGTATATTGGTATCTATGTTCTTTTAGGGGTTCTCGTTTAGATTGCCACCTGTGTTAATTTAGATCAGAGTTCGTCAATCTCAACAACTTTTAAGATATCTAGATATGTGGACTTTGACTCCCAGAATTCCCCAGCCAAGCATGCTAGCTGAGGAATTCCGGGAGTTGAAGTCCACACATCCTAAGATTACTGTGTGTAGTTCAGAAACACTGATTTAGATGAACACGAACATTTCCTCCTTCCTTTCACTGTCATTCTATTCTTTACAACTGCTTCTAAATTCTTGATTAGGCAAATAATGGGGTGGGGGGAAGGACCAGTCATCAGAAAAAGGGAATAATTCCTATAGTTTCACATCTTAGGTGTTAACTCTAGCTTCTGGACCATCAGAACAAAATGCAGCTTGATTTTTCGACTGTTTCTAATTTTATTGTGGAAAGAGATAATATATTTTGTGTGTCTTTATGTGTAATTCTATCGAAGCCTGCTCCAAATGCTATATCTGGCTCTTCCCAATGCTCTTAAACCTGCCCATCTCTGGGCAGGGATGTGCAACCAATACTCTACCTAAGGGTCTCTGCAAGCAAGCGATTCAGAGGTTTAGCAAGAGAGATCGACTCCTGCTTGCTGCCAGGAGGCATTGCGAGATAGCACAAAATAGACCAGAAAGTGTCAGAAGGGGGTGGGAAAATTGGTCTCAGAATAGAACAGCACTTGGACTTTCCCCAGCTCAATGCTGGTGTCCAAAAGTCCTTTCACCCATAAATCTGTACGGATTGCCTCTACAGATTCTTCCCAAAACCTACTGCTTTGATCAACTGTCTCCCTGCTTTGAAAGTCTTTGGAGGAGCCGGTACCTCTGCCCCGGCTGTCAAAGAAAATAGGACCATAGGGAGTTGAAAGAAAAGCTCCTCTATCATGGTGAAGGCCTCCAGTGCAGTCAGAGGCAGCCTCGGTAGCCCTTCCAAGACCAGTTGCTAGGGGACAGGCAAGAAGAAGGGACTGTTGCCGTTTGCCTTATTCAATTGCGAGCTTCCCATAAGGAAGCACAAGTTGGGCTGCTGGAAGCAAAAGGCTACGCTCGGCCAGACTCACCTTTGATCTCCCCACCTGCTTGTGCAGCGAACCCCCTGCGCAATACCCCGGGAAGCAGGCGAAAGATCAGGCTGCGCATTGCCCACGAGAAAGGTCTTCCCGGGTTCCAAATAGCTGGCGAGGAATTGCGCTTCCAACCGTTAGACGTGTTGCAAAAGCGCAGGATTTCTTTTCTAAGCCCGAGGAAGAGCTTGACCGTCTAAACCCGCAGCCACGCATTCTCATTCTAGAACCATTCAGCGTCCACCCGCGAGCTCCTCGTTCCAGAAGAGCTGGCTTTGGGCCAGGGCTGGGACCCTTCGTCCAGCCAACGGGTCCATTTCCAAAGCCATCTCTTAGGCGGCTGGTGGAACCCTGTCTCCAGTTCAGAGGGTGCGGGGCCTGGCCCTGGGGTGCTCCATGTGGCTTGGCCAACCTTTCCCAACCTGGTGCCTTTCCAGTATGGCTGCTGAAGAAGGTTATTCTAGTCGTGTAAGTTATAAGTGACTCCGGAGTGTCGCCTGTCTGTGATTCCCCTCCTTTTACTAATGGAATACGATCACTTTCCCTCACTTCAGGGCAACTAATCCTTGCCCATTCCCTTTGCAGCGGTTTCTTCTTCCTTTCTCCCTCCCCCACTTTTAAATGGAAAGTTATTTCGAAGAGTAATTTGGAAAAAGGAAAGAGAAAGAGGGAGAGGGGGGGAGAGAGAGAGAGGGAGAGGGAATACCCTACATGCATAAAAGATTTGCGTAAGATTTGCTTCTCGCGTGCTTTGGATACCTTCCTTGGTCTTGCTTGCCCCGCGCCTAATCCAGCTACTTCCCCGCAAAGGGTTAACTCTCGCCCGCTACTTTCGAAGCACCTGTTTCTTTAGCTCGCAGAAAATCGGCCAGACTCGACTGGATCGATATTTGCATTTCCGTATAAGGACACTAACCCTAATTCATTTAATAAGGACGGATGGCTATTCCATTAGCAAATTGTGCGCGGAAAAGCATCAACGAGGAAGCGGGTTTCGCAGCTCGGTTTTCGCTTTGTTTCCAACCGCGCTCCCGCAGGGCGAACCCGGGTGAGTAGTTTTAGTTCTGACGAGACAGAGCAAAGGCAACCGTCGAGTTTTGTGCATTATATATCTATATCTATATCTATATCTATATCTATATCTATATCTTTAACACGTGGGGAGATGGGGGGGGGGTCGCCCCACCCTCGGACCTTTTTAATTCAGCTCCACTCTTCCTCTCCTTCCTTTTTCTTCCAGGAACAAAGCAGATCCATGATTCATAATAGCCAGAACAATCCCAGCGGGTCAAGTGGGAAGCGTGGCCAATACGCTCTTCCGATTGTCCCCATTTCATTAAGGTAATGGGAAGCGCCGGGGCACCCAGCCCCCCTCTGCGTCAGCAACAGCAGCTGGGGGATCTGGTAGGCTGCCGGTGGCCGAATCTGCGGAGACATTTCCCAGCGGATCCTGCCCCCCCCTGCCCGCCCACCACGATTGATCACCGACCGTCCCCCTTCCGCCGCTACCCCTCTGCCGTCAATCGGCTGCGCTCAGGGCTTGCCGGCAAAGTTGTCTCTGCTTCTTTCCGAAGGCTGCTTTAGGCACGGAGCCCCCTGGCACCCCGGAGGCTCCCAGCCAGGAGCGGATCGCGGCTCTTTCCCGTGGTTGGGCGCCGACGGCTTGGGCGGTTAGGAGCCGGGGTGCGTGGGCAGCATGCAGCTGTGCCGGGGCCGGGCGTTGGGCATCTCCGTGGCGGTGGCGCACGGGGTTTTCTCCGGCTCGCTCAACATCCTGCTGAAGTTTCTCCTCAACCGTTACCACTTCACCTTTCTGACGGTGCTGCAGTGCCTGACCAGCTCCACGGCGGCGCTCAGCCTGGAGGTGCTGCGGCGGCGGGGAACCCTAGAAATGCCGCCCTTCAGCTTCAGCCTGGGGCGCGCTTTCGCTGGGGCCACGCTCCTCTCCACGCTGCAGTCCAGCCTCACCCTCTGGTCCCTGCGCGGGCTCAGCTTGCCCATGTACGTGGTCTTCAAGCGCTGCCTGCCCCTCGTCACTCTCCTCATCGGCGTCCTGGTGCTCAAGAACGGCATCCCCTCCCTCGGGGTGTCGGTGGCCGTCATTATCACCACCTGCGGGGCTGCTCTGGCAGGTGAGTGCGAGCCAGAGGCAGAGGCTCCACGCGGCTCCTCGGCAGCCCAGCTCCCCTTCCTTGCACCAGGGGTCTTGCAATTCCTGCTCTATCCCTTCTCCCCAGCTCTCCCCCTCCCCCCATTATTGCCCCTCCAATATAATCCCCCTTCCCGTCATTCTTTTCAAACCTGCTCCCACCCCAAACCTTGGCACTTCACCTTCCATCTCCTCTCTCTCTCTCTCTCTCTCTCTCTCTCTCTCTCTCTCTCTCTCTCTCTCTCTCTGTCTCTCTCTCTCTCTCTCTCTCTCTCTCTCTCTCTCTCTCTCTCTCTCTCTCTTTCTCTCTCTCTCTGCTCAACCTATCCCCAGCCCACCAGCACTACCATTTCCTCTTGGATCTTTCCTTGCTTTTCCCTGCTCCCATCCAGTTATGTCCTCCTACCTCTTCCAGGTTTCCCTGGTTCATTATTACACTCCTATGGGACTGTAGACCAACCACCTCATAGTTGTTGTGCTCAACAACATGTATTCTTATTTTCCCATCCTGTTAATTTTCCAATCTGTCATCTCATAGTTCCTATCTTTGCATCCTCCTGATGTTCTTCCTAAATTCTCTTCCAGTCCTGCCAGGATAGGTGCTCTTCACACTCCACATGCTTTAGCCCTCTTTTTTATCACCTAAATCTACCCTATCCCTTACAGCCTCTGTTCTACACATTCTAAGGCTTTGATCGGTACTTTGGGATACGCAGAGCAAACCATCAAAGTCCCGATCTTTGCTTTTCCCCATCAAGCCTTCTGCCAGGCTACATACAATTAGCAGAGTCGTCTTTTGGCCTCCCCTATATTCTGCTGGCAAGACTTCAGGTCTTCTGGTACCTGCTGCTTCCTGCACTACACATTAGAAGGCACAAACCTAGGTGAACCAAATGCATGGGGCAGGTTTGCAGAGAGTTCAGTTACTGGCTCCTGGCAAATATAGATGCTTAATATATACAGCTGCGTGCACAAGCCTAAATGTAAAGTGGCCTGCCTTCCCTCTTTCTATAGCCTTAGATGTATCCTGGCTAAAAAATGCAATAATACACTGTGTGAAGCTGTCCATTTCTAACCTTAGTTTGCCTGTGCTACTTTCTGTTTTGGATTCCACACCAGCTCACAGGATACTTCCTCTGTCTTCCAATAATTAAAGATTATGGGGTTCTCATGTGCTTTTTCTCCCATGAAAATACCCATCTACCCTTCAGTTTAGCACTCCCATGTCCCCTCTCACCATGCACTAACAGGTATCTTTATCAACAAACAAAAATGTATGCTGGTGGGTACCAGAATTTTTAATTCATAACAAAATGTACTTTTCCATGTTTCCCACACATAACAGTAGCAGTTATGGAATATGGTAATTCTTATCCTTCATGGATGTTACTTTTGTAAAGAAGAGCTGATACCTGAAGTGGTCCAGCTGGCTTTTTCCCAATTCTGCTTTTTCCCTTCTTCAGCGTCCTGTTACAGTTGCCTAACTTCCTCTGTCACATACAAGCTCTTGCCAAGGATGAAAAGAAACTTTTGTGAAAAGCTGCATCATGGACCTCCTGGGCAGTGTCATTGCTTCTATAATCTATAATTAAAGTCTTATTATCATCACCTTAATCGAAGGGGGCAGGGAGGAAGGAAGCAAGCAAGCAATAATTGAGTTACCAGAGTTTCTGGTGCGCATAGTATAGTAAGTGGGGGTGAGAGATTGAAACATACAGTAATGTTAAAATCTTGGATTGGTTGCCTATTGCTTTCAGGTCAACATAAAAAAAATGTCTGTGCTGAATATAAAT